>UPTC01000870.1:987-24585 GCA_900537255.1 Acanthocheilonema viteae | reverse complement strand
GTTGGTGTACTACACTGGTACCGCAATACATGGACAACTTGTTTACAACAATACCACACCTAATAAACAAAAACAACCTATACAGGTTCCAGTAATTATTTAATTATAGTTATTTAGTCATTTTGCAGGTTTCTTATTCGATATTTTCTGCTATTGTTTTGGAATAGAATAATAGCAGTCTTTTGATATCGTACAATAAATTACATTGTTGAAATCAGTATGGTAAGAGTTAAAAAGGAAAGACAGCCAAGAGTTAACTTCAAAAAAAATGAAATATGGAGAAGTACTTCTTCAAAAAGCAAAAAACCATAAAATGTTTTGGAGTGAAAATGATTGAAAAAATATATTAAAAATCTCAAACAAAATATATTTTTTTAAAAAAAGACAATATCATAGAGTATCATAAGGTACTTTTCGAAAAAAGGAGATAACTGATGATACTTTTTTTAAATTAAGCATAACAATCGGTATTATTTGTATCAAATAGCAAAATTATTGAGCACGAATTTAAAATTGTTTAGTATCTTCCGTTGAAAATGAGATTTCAACGTCTTTTGTTGAATCTGAAAAAACAATAATTTTATGCCATTCTATGTGCCATTCACTCATTAAAGATAAAAGAAGTGCTTATATTACTGTTTTATCAATAAAATGCTGTTTAGTACTTTTCTATGAGTTCAGTTTTCACTTAATACAGATGTAAAATGAGCTTATTGTAGAAGCACCACGGAAATGGAGAGCCGGACAGTGATCGTTTGATACTGATATCGTATTTAGCTGCGATAAGTCAGTTTCCAAAGAATCTATTCGATTCACTAAAATTATTGTCTGAGGTTTGTTCCTCCAAGTTTTACAGTTTTATATATATCACGACGGGTTGAACTATTTACAACTCGACTGGCGAATGGATTTCCCCACTCTATAAGCTCAAATGATCTGTATAAGCTCTATCCCAATTATATTACATTAATATTTGAATAAATTATTGCTAGTTTATCTAAACTAGTGGGACGAATATTCTTATAATCGATAATTATAATCAATATTACATTTATGGTGTAGGTAAATTTCTGTATTTTCAAATTAATTTGTTTGAAAATAGTTGAAATGTGTATTGTATAAATAATAAGAACATCTATAGGTAAGTCAAATCTGAGCAACAAGTAAATGAAATTAATGGTTCTGTAGATTAATAGTAATGTGTTGGAGGTAATTAGTAATGAAATTTTAAATAGCAACGAAAGAATGTACCTACTTTCTTCAGGCCAGTAATATTGAAACAACAGCTGAGAGAGATGAAAATTATGACCATTTATCGAAGTGTTTCCGAACAGATTTCGAAGGTATGTGTCACAGAAATAGTAGACGAATGAATTGCAGATATCTGGGTAGGATTATATTTTATGAATTTCTTATCATGTGTGGTATTTTCGAACTTTTCTAAATTCAGGTTCCATGATATCCGGAGCTTTGCAAGTAGCGGTGGATGATGTGAATGCCGATCCGGAATTGCTTCCAAATCACAAGCTAACATATGTATTCAACAACACTTGTGGCGACGAGCAACAAAGTTCTATTTATTTTATCGTCAAGTGAAACATTAAAATTAATGACCATTACGGTTTTTTTCTTTTATTTTTTAGCATTTTTTCTTTGTTCCCTATTCATAGAATTTTAGGTACTCGATTTTTCATGCAACATTGGGCAAAAGGTGCAAAGGTTTTTATCGGGCCGGAAATGAACTGTCGAACGGAAGCAGCGATGGCTGCTGCTCAGAATTTGCCCATTCTATCTTATAAATGCAAGGATGAGATGATGTCCGACAAGTCGAAGTTTGTATTTTGAAAGTTAATTTTGAAATGAATAAACGATTAGATTATCCCTGCTGATATCAGAGGAGGTTCGGGAAAAACATATTCCGCTATAAGAAATTTGAAAGTTATCATTTTCCATTTTTACATTTCAGATATCCTACATTCGCGAGAACAGTACCAACAGAAACAGAAATAACGGCCGCTCTAATTGCATTGTTCAAGTATTTCAAATGGCGCAAATTCTCAATAATTTATGAGGGAAATGTAGCAAACCAGGAATTATTCCGTTCAATAAAGGTATTTAGAGGTTTTGTACGATCTATTATAGTGTTAGCTGCTAAACTTAAGTTTAAGTACTTCTCGGTCCTTATCTTTAGCGGACGAAAGTTATGTTCATTCATGAATTGGCTCTCTTCCCTTTTTACTTACCCTCTCTAATACATTATTTTCACTATAAAAAGAAATTTTTATAAAGTAAATAGTGTGATGCAACGATGAGTAAATATACCATATAGAGAAAACGAAATGTAGTAAATAAAGATTAAGTATTCATTGTAGAGCACTATTGAAAAGCAGAATGCAGGCATGGAGATAAGTGATACTCATTATGTGATCATGAATGTGAGTACTGTACCTCATCCGTACTCGGAAATTGAACGAAGCAATATTGAGCAGATCATATCTGATACATCTGCCACAACTCGAAGTCAGTTCCACCTTATTTTTAATTTCAAAACTAATTGAAATGGCATAGTTAAAGAAGCTATCTACTATTGTTATCGTCGTTCTTTGTACCTAAAATTTATTAGAGTACAACTAATTGACAAATTTAATTTCGCTTTGATCCGACAATGTCAGGTTGTGAGTTTTGCAGTTTATTTGACTTTTGGAAATGTTCGTTTGTTTCGTCGAATACTTCTGGAAATGGGAGCGCAGGGTTTAATGGAATCTGGTAATTATGCGTTGATTTACTTGGATCCTGACTATGATTGGTTGAACACCTACCATGCCATGAATAATCACTTTTTCAGAGGTATTTTTTGGAAATTTCTGATAATGTAAATTTTTAAATTTTAATTAAATTCAAGATTCAAATGATTTCATAATTTTAAGATCTTATTTCCAAGGAAATCTTATTTATTATAAATTTAATCCCGTTATGTTGACACCTTTTTTAGATACTCTGCTTTCGGTAAAACAATCATGGGATGATTTAAATTCACAAGATCGAAAAGTTGTCAATTTCTCGAAATTTGCCCTGGCAATCATTCCAACGCCAGTACAGTTAAATGCTCCGGAGTTCGTGGAATTTTGGCGAAAAGCCAATCATTATTTACCATTATTTGGTGTAAAGCAAAACAGTACTACAACTTCTATTAAGGTATCTATTTCCGAGTTTTTTGCATAAAGTCGAGAACACTTGCTAATTTCATTTTTCGACAATTCATCTGTTAATTTGTCGTCCTTGTCCTGCATTTTAACTTTTGGTTCTATTTTAACTTTTTAGTATTTGCAATTATTGCTCCACAATATTTGGAATTGCTTGCAAATAATGCTGTATAATAGACTAAGAAGATCTTTTCATTGATTGTGTTTTGTAGGTGAATCGTTTTGCATGTTATTTATATGATTCGGTGAAACTATATGCATCAGCATTAACAGTAGTATTAAATGAAACAGCGAATGAGCAGCTTTCAGTTGGTTATGATCCGATTTCGGATGGGAGACGAATCATCAGTCATATTTTGGGACGTGTGTATCGAAGTAAGTGTATCAAAATAAGGTAGCAAATTTTTCATAATCTATCTTATGAAATATCTTGATGCTAGCAGTGTCATATTTGTACCGCTCTTTTTTCTGGCTTGATAAGCCGAACTGGAGAGTACAGAAGTTGAAAAAAAAAATGTTGATTGAAGGTATACAAGGATTCGACATGCATATTAATAGTAACGGAGATGCACAAGGCAATTATACTCTGCTATCATTACAAGAAGTGAAGCCAGTATTGGATGTGGATAATCCTGATTACTATCCGCTCAATTATGGTCTAGACATTTCTGCCGATTTCGTTCTTGATTTTATCGGCGATCTTCCTCTATTGCGCTTCAAACGTGATATCCAGTGGCCTACCGGCTTTGCACCTCGTGACGAACCTGTTTGCGGATTTCATGGAACAATGTGCAAGAAAGGCATGTTTTCCATTTTTATGTTTGAAGAGTAGAAATAATTCAGTTTTCTTTTGATATTTTTTAAAATTTTTTCTTTATATTTTTATTATCCAGAGCCTGGTGAATTTTGAGGTATCGGGAAGCCGTAATTAAAATTTGAAACCCTTGTAGGTGATAATTCGTCTAAAAAGTATTACTGACACATATTCTCTTAATCTAGAAATATATTTCAGACTGGTGGTTAACAGTTCCTCTGACAGTGGTCATTACATTGTGTTTTTTCTCGGTTATTGGAAGCGCCATGATTTACCGGTATATTATACAGTTAAAGAAGGAAAGAAAAGTAGTTTGTAATAGTTTTTCCGGCATTGACATTTGATAAAATAATTCTAGGAGTTACAAATTTGAGAAAGAGCTATCAAATATTTGGAAAATTGATCAACGTGAAATCGAAAAGATTGTGCGATGCTGTGAATCTGCTTCTTCATTATATGTTGCGGAAAACAATCAAGTAATTTTTGTCTTTTTAATAGACTTTTATAATATTTACTTTATATAAATTATAATTACCAACAGATATTAAATTTGTTGTCCATCCAAACTGTTTCGCTATTTAAGTTTTTCATCAAACTCTTCACATGTTAACTGAATTTGATGGTTACTGACTCGAAAAGCATTGGCAAGTAGACGCAGCCATAACTGGAAAACTTTTAGATGTTGCTGCGAAAGGATGAGCAATCTAATCAGGAGAAACGGTTGCCTGGATTGTGTGGTGTTGCACTTTATAAAGGTGCTGTGGTATCGATTAATGAAATCACCTATCCGCGCAAGATAAAGGAGTTGACTCGTGCCACCAAAAAGGAAATGAGAATTATGCGTCAATTGCATCACGACAACGTCAACTCATTCAGAGGTATATAATTTAATATATTTTGTCTATTACATTCTTTTTCTTCCAATGACATTTTCTGAAAAAATCCTTATCTCACAAAGTTTTCTTATTTATGAGGCAGTAAAGCATTCTTTAGATTGTGATCGCAAAATTGTGAAATTTTTCTCAAGAATAATATATCATTGAATGTATAGGAATTGTGATTGGTTCTTCATCTATATGTGTAGTAAGAGAATTCTGCGCCAGAAGTTCGTTGATGGATATCCTTCGTAGCGATGACTTCAAATTGGACCATTTATTCATCGCATCATTCGTGGATGATCTTGTAAAAGTATTCTCTTTATTGCATTTTATTTCATTATTCCATTATATTACGTTCCATTCTATGATTGAAAAAAAAAAAACGATAAAATATTACATGTTGGTTTGAAGGGTATGATATATCTGCATGAATCAGACTTGGGAGTGCATGGAAATCTAAAATCTACCAATTGCTTGATTACAAGTCGATGGGCCTTACAAATAGCTGATTTCGGATTGCACGAAATTCGAGACGGTCAAGAATGGGAAAGTGATGATTTTATGGTTAGTTTCTAGAATATTTTGCCATGGCTTGTATTATATAGATCCAATTTTTGTTCTCTTTTAGTTTCTTACATTTTATATCGTGCAAATACTTAATTTCATGCATAACTTGATGTTAAGTGGGAAAATTTTTTGTGGACAGCACCGGAATTGTTACGAGAAAATGGATGTGTGCATGCTGTCAAAGGTACTCAAAAGGGTGATGCTTATTCGTTTGGCATTATTTTGCATGAAATTATAACACGAAAGGGACCATTCATGATGCTGCAAAACAGTGATTTAACTGCTAAAGGTTATCTCTGTATATTATATCGATTGGTTTCTTAATGGTATGTGGTAATTGGGTGTTATAGTTTCATTTTTAGATTTATGATTACATAGTATAGTCTAGTATTACGCAAAGTTTTGATTCTTAGTAGAAGTTATTTCATCATAATATATAACTATAAATAGGCATCAAACTTATTTTTAAATAGAGATTTACCTGAGCTTATGTTGCCATAAGTGTCAGTAGTGATATGAATGTAGCTTACTGAATTTGCATAGGAACAAAAGATTTCTTCATTTTATTACCACTATCATTATTATATAATCATATTACTTGAAATGTTGTGTTTTGAATTTAATTGAATATGTGAAACAATTCGATGAAATTGTAGAAGTAGTGTTGAATGTATTGAATGATGTTGATTATCGTCCATTTTGTGACGGTCTCCCAGCTGCTAGTTACGTTGTCAATGTTATGACACTGAGCTGGTCTGCTATTCCCGGAAATCGTCCCGACTTTCGAACCATTCGACACAAACTAAAACCTATGTTCGAACCAATTTATAAAGGAAACATTGTGGTATGTTTAAAAAATTTATTTGTAAGTTGGGGAATCACCGACAAGTTAAGATCAGTTAATAGCATTTGTGTTAACATTTGTTTTATTTTTTCTCTTTTATGAGAAAAAATGAAAAAAATGTTAACGCTTTTATGAGTTTTTTACGAGTTTGATAATTTCTAATGAGTTTATTAATCGCTTTACCAGAACTGTCAACTGTTAGTTTTTATAGTAAATTTATATAATTACCTTGCACATTTTAAGGACCATATGATGATAATGATGGAGAAATATCAAAATCAGTTGGAAGATTTAGTAAACGAACGTACTACTGAATTAAGGGAAGAAAAACGACGAACAGAAAATTTGCTTCAGCGTATGCTGCCAGTGTATGCTTTTCAGGATGTTTCTAATTTTTTAGAGGAAGAAAACACACTGAATTTATATCTATCAAAAAAATTGGCCGGTACCGATTTGAATATAAAGAATTTATTGTAATTCCGTTCATTTATTGATTCTACTCTTTTTTGTTTTATGTTAAATTTTGATAATGCAACTGTAGTACTTTCAAAGAGCATTGTAGTTGGCAATACCTTAAAATAAACCCTTATATTACCCAATTATAATGGTTTTAGTATTGCATCATTCTGCAGTTCTTCAGTTCGGTAGCTCAACAGTTGCTTGCCGGTCGAGATGTTGTACCGGAATCGTTTTCTTCTGTTACTGTATATTTCTCGGATATTGTCGACTTTACAAAAATTTCCGCCGAGTCAACTCCTTTACAAGTAGTTGAATTCCTCAACAAATTATATACCCTATTCGATCATATCATCAAGCAGTATGATGTTTACAAGGTTATTCTATTTCCATGTTCTTTGCACATATCTTGTTTAGGGAATTTGACTGATTAAGTTCAAATGATGAGTGATCAATTGTGAGCAATTGAATTAAATTAAAATGTATCCATAATAAGGGAAGTTTTATGTTGTCGTCATATAATGAATTCAGTGATGGGCTTTTATTAGATAGAAGATTTATCGAATATTCATAGTGATATTAGAAAATTGAAAAGAAGCAATGAACAGATTCTTCATTTTAGGTGGAAACAATCGGTGATGCATACATGGTGGTATCAGGAATGCCTGAAGCTCGTGCGGTGGAAGTGCATGCAGAACAAATTGCTATGATGGCACTTCATCTTCTGGCTGCTGTTCGGAACTTCAAAATCCCACATCTTCCACAGGAACAGCTCCGATTACGTATTGGTATACATACAGGGCCATGTGTAGCTGGTGTTGTGGGCAAAACGATGCCACGTTACTGTTTGTTTGGCGACACAGTGAATACGGCTGCACGTATGGAAAGCAACGGCTGTCGTAAGTTACTTTTTTGGTATGTTGTCTGTGAGATGATGAATTACAAGTTTATTATTTAGCTGATCTGGTGAAAGTTAACCTGAAAGACTACAAAATTATAATTACAAATAGTAAGGACTAAACGCAGAATTTGTTTTTGTTTAAAGTGATTAACTGTTCCTGAATTATCTTGGATTATCTTGTTGTATAAGAATACAGGAAAAGTTCTTATTTAAAAATCTGAGACGACTAATGATGCCTAAAAATGGTAACAAATTTAATTTATAGAATTTTTTGGCTTATTATTACTTATTATACTGAAGAAGTTTTGCAGCCCTGAAAATTCAGTGCAGTGAACAAACACACGATGTTCTGATAACGATTGATGGTTTCGAACTGAAGAAGCGAGGAACGCTGCAAATTAAGGTTGATTACACGGTTCTTGATAATGCTGAGATTGAAAGGCTTATTTTGCATTTGATTGGAACCGAAAAGTTACTGTTTTTTTTTTTTTCAGTTTAGTCTTGGGAAGAGAAGATTAATACCTTGAGAAGAAAGGAGTGATTTATAGGGTAAAGGATTAATGACTACATATTGGCTAATATCTCGCAGAAATGCAACATTTCCAATAATGGATGGATGTGAATTGATGTTAGATAAAAAGTTGGTATCGAACGTTTTTCCACGAATGTCTGGTCGAAATAGAAGACTTTCCTCTTCGGGTATGTATATTTACTATAATGATGTCTCCTTCGATTTGTTTTTCTCATGTGTAGATTCGAATTACCACATTTCTAGGATGTTATATGTATTTGGTATACCAGTTTCTGCATATTATTGTAGATCGTGAAATCATAAATGTGATATCCGTATACTTCCTTTTTATTATACATAGATTTGTGTAATCATTTTTTTTACATAACATTCTTTCACTCCATAAGCAGGAGAAGTGTAAATGGATTCCAGTTATAACTTTATTCTTTTTACAGCAATCAACAAAGAATCATCTATTTCATTAGCGGGAAAAGAGCCATCGTTGTTACGTCGTATCATTGAACGCGCTACTTTTTTTCGAGATGATAATCTGGAATTTTTCAGTGGATATGTTCATGAAAATAACAATGTTAGCAGTAATAGGCAACAGTTGACATATTCGATTCTTCCATACAGGTATTTCTCGTAGTTGTTATTACTCTTTTGTTCACATTACTTAACAGTTTATAATTATTATAACATTTTTTTTGGTTTCTGGTTAATTGTAATGATACCAGCGTGTTGCCAACAATAACAAATTAATGAGAAGTATTATCGTTGACGAAACCAGAGAGATAAACTAAAAACATAAGGAAGAAATTGATGATGCAAAGGATGCGTGATATGTTTTTGTGACGATATGTAGCTCATATCAGTGTGTTGTCATGATCAGATATAGTTACGCTTGAGGTGTAACTCTCCATAAGATGAACATGGTCCAAGGGATATCTTCATGATCGGAAGAAAAAATAAGCATCCGAATTGCGACTTATCTATGTCACTGAAAATAAGTAGAGCCGTTTATATTGTCAAGGATAAAAGAAGAATTCCGATTGTCTGGCAAATCCTCGAGAATATACGTACATTATGTATGCAATAGCTTTTAAGCGAAAAGGACTTATCCAAAACGAATCGAGTACAGCTACATCTGGCTTATTTATGTATCTCGGTAAGATCAAAAGATAACCAGTACGATATTGATGTTCTGTGGGCATTATCATGAAATTCAGTTCATTTTTATTAATTATACAAGTACAAAAGCCATTAGCATTCATTCATTTACTCCCATTACAGCATTTACTAACTTTTTTTTCAAATGCTTTACTATTTTTCTTTTCTTCTCCACAATATAACTATCAAAACCTTTATAGACGGTCATTTTCCCTACCTTATAAAAATGCGTGCGGTCAACAAATAAAGGGTGCTGAGAACTTACAAATGAACGAGGTGCAAAAATCTGACAATATGCGATGTGTTGAAAATGACGGCGGGTTACAATCTTTCTGTGGCAGTTTAACGTCAAAGTGAACCATTAATCAATTTCTGTTATTTAACTTTAGAGATCTCTTTTCGGACTGAAAAAATGTGGAAGGATTATATGAAGAATTTTATGTTTTTTGTAGCACACATAGGTAGTTGATAGAATTTTATGACATGAATTAAACAGCGAACTTTGGTGAAATGCTATCTCTGATTTGAAGTATTTTAGATAACAGAATGAATAATTTGTGTAAGAAACTAATCTTAAAACAATTATATTGAGCAAATTGTCAAAAAATAATTGTGTTAGCTGTGTTTTAGAAAACGTCCTCTTTCTTATGGAGCAAGCAAATATTCATCTGCTAATGCTGAGATGTCAGATGTTTGTAGTCCATTGATTTTGGAAGAATACAAGATGTCGAAGTACGTGCAGAATTGATACGTATATATTCAACCTGGTAGAATTTAAATATAGATCAAGACAAGACATACCAGTAGACTGATATGTGTTTCTCTAGGTTCCGATAATAATTGGAATTTCAGTCTAGCATTTTTGAATTAATAACTTTAGGAAAAAAATGGAGGATTGATCTTTCATTCAAACTTAGTTCCTCTAAAAGATTATGTAATTCATTGCTTCCAAGATTTATTAGCAACGACATAAGGACAGTTTGGAAGAGTTCTAAATTTCATAGTTATAGGTGGTCAAAACTCATTAGAAGTGCGCTTTCTTTATCTCAAAATCGCGACTGAGAGGAAAAGAATCGGTTCGGTCAGAATTTGAAAAAACGTTTGACCTCAAGTACATCCACGAATGCGTCTTGGCAGTGGTTGCCTCATGCACTTTACAGTTCGGACTCATCGATAACAACTGTTCCTGAGAATTTACTTAGATCTAGTTTATTTCAACGGAGTGCGACTTAAATATTTAGTGAATTACGGTATTTTTGATTTCTTGGATGTTGTCCAGGATATGACTCCGCTAGCCTTTCCATATCATTTATCCGTTAATTCTTATCATCTGTTATTCGTGCATTCTATTACGCATATCAGTCATTCTCCGAAATTTTGTTGATTTTGTTTTACCAGGGTGTCAAAATGAGTGAAGTTTATGAATTGTCAAATTTGACTTCATATAACTCTACTTTTTTTGAGCATGCTACTTTCAGTGATCTCAGTTAGAACAGGATTTATGCTTGTTTTTCTAGTACCAGTATTTTTATTAAGTTATTTGTGCATTAAATTATATCATATCTACCCTTTGCCTTTTAATAATACGAAATTTCATATTGAGAATAACGAAAAAACAAATGATACAGCGATAAAACTGAAATAAGAAATTAAAATTAGAAAAATTAATTTACAGTCAGATTAATGCCATTTGTCTTGTAATAAAGCGATTCAGAGATGAATTAGATGAAATTTTATGAGGAGATTAGAACTTTGAATTTGAAAGGAATTTAATAATGAGTTGAATTTGCTACTTAACATTCCATTAGGTGATTATTAAATAATTAATAGCATTAATTGTTTTACTCTAAAACGTATAAACAGTGAAGCAGGTTGACAATTGAAATTTTTGATTATAATTTTTTTCTTTTTTTAATTGTAGTTAATAAATTGTATGCTGTAATGTGATATGCCTTATATCGTAATTTTGTTAGAATCTTGTGATCTTTCTCATTTGTTTAGATTTTCCCTTATGTTGATGGTCGAATAATTTACTTCAATTAATTTGATTCGATTTTAATTAATTCTCACTAATAAAATAATTTAATGGCAAAATTTTATGGAACACAGATTTATTATAGTGGAAAAAGCATTAGATTCTTTGTATGTTATTTTGTAGTGGTATGTTTTGCTATCGATATCGAATTATTTCAATGAAGAAGAATGTGACAACAGTTGAACATAAGAAATGATCATTTATTTGCATATTGGATAAAAGTAAAGGATTTGATAGCGGAAGTTTTATGATTAAATTTGAATAATATTGAAGCGTTTTGAGCAATTATCACATTTATCAACCATAATTGGAATTGGCCATTTCATCGTATTAATAACATATCATTTGATGATATTCTAGCCGACATATGGTAAAAATAAAGCCAATCAGTGTGTGTGGTGATCGAAATAAAAATAGTTGTTGACTAACTAACCATTCGAATAAACAATTATTGAAATAATCAAATTGTTATTACTGTAATTAATCAATGAGTGAGTCATACTTCCAAGTCATTAGAATATTTATTCGTTGCTCCAACTAATACATGTTAGTTTATTTCATTTTCATTCCTCTTTTAATTCATCTTTGTTCAGTTAATTTTATTTATACGACAATAATTTGAATTTATTTATGTTTACTTTACAAAAATTGAAACTTTTCTCGCTTTTTAATCCCATGCTTGAAATATTACTAAAATGGAGAAAGCATTATTCCTTAATCATTGCTATATTTTTTCCTTTTTCCACTGAAATTCATCTTTCATAATTGGCAATGCTTCATTTTTCTATCAATTTCCCTTCAATGATTCACTAATTGCTCAATTGAATGTATTAATGCCTTTATGAGTTATGTTAATTAACATCATTTTTTTTTTCATTCTTAATATTATCTGTCACTTTTTTTTATATTTTTGTATTTTATTTCACAAAGCGCATATTATTTACTACTATCATTATCACTATTATTATTGTTATTAATTGTTAATATTAGTTTGCTAACTTATCATTAGGTAATTACTACATCCAAGAAACATAAAATTAATTTTGTTTCATGTTATAATATTTTATTACAATATGAAACTTACAAAATGTTTCATATTGAATGAATGAATGCATGCAGCATGAGTAATCATATTGTATGAATAATTATATTGTTGAAATAATCATATATGAATGAATATATTATCACACTGTTTGTCATAATTTAATTTACTCTTATTAGTTCTCTGAAATGAGAATAACTAAAAAAGACTGTCACATCGTGTATTCCATTTTTATTTCCAGTTTATTTTATGCCAAGCTTCTGGCAAAAAACTTTTTATTCTTCTCATTTCCTATTTCTCTCATTTTATGTTAAAATGAGAATTGACCTGCAAATTTCTCAATATGAAAGGAAATCAAAAATGTACTAAATATGATGCACAAAAAAGAATGAGTATCTTACAAATTAGTAAAGACAGTTTTTATCGGAAGAGAACGATAATTTAGAAATGCTACGAAATTGTTGTGGAATGATCGATATTTCGGAAGTCCAGTGTTTTCAACTTTTTTATTTAATAAAATTTTGTTCCAAATATTTATTCAGAATTGCTATTACATGAGTTTCAAAGCTTTCTTTTTCTTTTTTTTCCTTTTTTAATGCTTTAAAGAATTGAAGAATTGCAATCTTTTATTTTCTGCCAACTTTTATAAAATCATTTCCGTCAAGAAAAAGAAATTGTTTTTTTAAATGTAAAAGGATCAAGCAGAATAATTTAGATAGTTAGCATTATTAGAAGTTAAATCATATTTAGTATTAAATTATACATTGTACGAAATGTTTGAATCATTCGCGATGTTTCCTAAATAAATTCATTAATTAACTGATTAACTAATTAAGCAAAATGACATGAAGAAAGGTGTTTTAAGAAAAATGAAAAAAGAAAGAAGTTGAATGATAATGAATTGATAAATTTACATAAAGGAGATAATTGTGGTGAATTATTCAATCTTCCTCTAATTATTATCATTATTTACTGTCATTTCTGCTAAATCAAGTTGTCATTATCATTATTCATTATCAATTAGAGCAAACTTCTCCTGTATGTATCAGAGATTAGATAAGAAATATAGATTACGCTCTTATCACTAATTATCCGTACCAAACGATAATAAATTGAATTTACTGATAATTATTACTAAATGACTGATTTATAAGATCAAATCTTCGTTTTATTAATAAATCGGAAAAATGTGAGAAATTGAGAGGGCAAAAAAAAGTTTAAAAAGAAGTAAAACTATTCTCAATAAAAAGGAATACAATACCGTTACAGTATTATCGATTCAACAAAATTCAAGTGACTTTCAGAGAGTAATTTTAAAATTGCGATTTTGTGAAGGAGGAAAAAAGAATTAAGGAATTGAGAAATGGAACTATGAACCATGAAACTTCTAATTAGATGTTATTAGGAAGAATGGTACCACGGGGTACCATGTTATACTGATATCACTTATAGAAGATTGATATATAATTTAGCATACACAAATACATTCGATCAATTTAACTTTGACTGAAATTTTTAAATTTGTCATAAAAAGTAATAAATCAAAAAGGATCGGAAAGAAAATTGAGTGTTAATTTCAGGTAAAATACATCCCATAACTTATGATCGTTGAAAATTTGCAAATAATTAAACGAAAATAACAATTACTTTTCCTTCATTTAAATTATCATTATCATTTTATTTAATCCGAAAAGCGCTATAACATGGAAAAAGTTGAGATTGCATGATGAATTAATTCGTTTTAAATGTATAATATGCAGTGAAATTGTTATTATATTTATTGTTAATATTTATCACTCATTTGAGATGTTAATCAATTTATTTCATTTCTTCCATAATCATGGGAATGAAACTGTGCATAGTTATATGGTAGATAACATACAGTATGCTGATAAACTGATAAGAGTTCAAATCAATGAAATGCCGATAAACATCAAAGATTATAAATCTTACCGCAATACACAATGATTAGCATTCCATGAAGAGGCGGGGGAGCAGAAATTACAAACCAACCAGAAATCTCACAAACATTTCCACCACATTTAATGAGGAGATTGATTGTTGTTATTCAGTCGGTCATTCGATCAGTTAATTGATGGTCATCAAATGACCCATTCAATCTGTCACCTCGTTTTGCATTCAATTTCAGGAAGCTAAGAGATGAAAGGAGAGAGATCGGGAGGACGGGAGTGCGGGATGAGAAGTGATGTCATTGAGCAAAGGTGATGTGATTGAGGGTAGGACAAAAGAGTATGCTAGCAAGAAGGGGCGCTAGAGAATGAAAGAACTGTTGAGAGATTTGTGGGTGACTGATTGTTTTAATGGTGTTAGAAAGCTCTACACGGTTTCTCTCCCTCTTCATCTCTCTCTCTCTCTATCTTTCTCTCTCTCTCTCTCTCTCTGCACATATTAAATGAGATACTCGTTTATAGTTTGGACATATTTACATTGTGTTACATTTGTTTTGCAGCGGAAGAGTTCTTCTTTTTTTTTCCGCTCTTTTACTAGTACTGAAAGTCTTCAGCGTGCAGCGTACGCTGCGAACATTAACAACATTTCAACTCCTACTAATGATTACTGATGATTATGTGTGATCATTGAGTATTTCGTTTTTCTGACTTATGTCGAACCTTTGACAGAATTTAAACATTAATTAAATTTATAATACAAAATATGTATGTCAACTGTTGTTTAGTTAACCAAAGTAATCCATTTCAGCAGTGATATTTGGAGTGTTAATTTAATAACTTTTCAAATTTGTTATTCCTCTTTTTGCTTTTTGTTAAATCATTTGGGAATTGTTGTTGGCTGTTTGGGATGTTTAAAAGACTGTTTGAAATATTTTTGGCTCATTTTTTTCTGCGTAATATCTCTCAGTTCAGGTAGCAATTTGAAGAGGTCAATAATGGGGGAAATATTTACCTTTTCATAATGAAATATCTATCAGATATGATAAAGTGAAATGAATGAGCAATTTAGAAATGATTCAAAACGAAAGAGTAAATGAAATATCAAATGAAGCATTTTTGTCTAATTTATTATTTCATTCACATTTAGGCATATAATACCGATACATTTAAATATGATAAAATGAACCTTTGTCAATCCTTATCTATTACTTTACTTTTTTTTTTCTTTATACTCAGGTAATAAGATAGTTGCTTGTAGTAATTATAATATTTACCTGAAAGAATTTCTCCACTATCCCATTTTTTTTCCTGTTTAAAATATCATAAAGTTACGGTCCTTCATTCTTATTTCTTATTTTATTCATTCGAATAACACAATTAATAATAATACAGATGATACATACTTCCATTCATTAATTCTTGTTAAATTAATCTCGAAATGTTTGGCACAGCAATGCTCGTTTATCCATTCTCGTTGGAAATATATTTCAATTCAATTGATTTTCCTCAAATATTGTATCATTCAAATATTATTATGAAATTTTTATTTATTAAAAAAATGATGTTTCATATGATGTATGTGCAACAAGCAAAATAAAAATCTCATAAATGGCATCATACGGGAAGGCGGGGAGAACGGGAAGAATGTTACGACCAGTTGTTTGAAAACATTGGTAAACAAAAATATTTCATAAGAACATGCACTTATAGTAAAAAACAAAATCAAATCTACAGCTAATATGTCATCATTTAAATGAATAGTTATGAAATTTTCGTTTTATTTACCGAAATCTGATCCAAAAATATGATTGATGTTGACATTATCAAAATTTTTTTTCCACTTTTTATAATTGATAAATTTTTAAAATTTACGTCAAATACAAATTGTCAGAACATTCTAAAAATGGTTATTTACACATTGTAATTAGCTAAAATTCATATCAAATTTTGAAGTTTAATTTTATGCAATATTGCTCTTTAAAAACTATCCTTTTCTGTACACTCATATATTCACTTAGTTTTTAAAAGAAACATTTTCAAGCTTTTTTTAGTCTTGACTAAAGAAAATAGGAATGAAATGGTTTTGAATTTATAAAAAAAAAAAAACTGTTTTTCTTTTCTTTTTCTCCAATTTTTTTTTTGCTGACCATTGAAATTAAATTGTTGAAATTAATGTAGAAATCAATATGCATATAATGATTTTATTCCTAATTTATTCACTTTTTTTGATTTCAAATTGTTTGATAAAGTTTTTTTCCTCACAACTTATCGAAAAGCACTTTGATTTTGTGAGCTTTTACTTAAATTTTACCGAGTGAAAAATACCACAATTGAATTTTTAATTTTATACAATACAAAAATACATAAATTTTGATCAATAATTTCTATTGCAAATTTTATGAAATAAAGGTTAGCCGTATATAGCAATAATGTTTGAAAATAAAAAAGAAAGATCGAAAAAAGAAATCTTTGATTCATTGAATTTTTATAATATATTAAAATTATTTACAGCGATAAATATTTATGCTAGTTTGCAAGCACTATTATTGCCATTATTATTGTTACTTCTGTTGGAACGATTATTGAAATTTGGTTTGATCAAATTATGACAATTTTATCAACGATGATAACTGATATCGATGCAACAGCACTTGCCAAACTTGTTCAAAAAGCTGATCCATTCAAAAAGGTCCTCTTTTCTTCCTTTCATTTTTTTTTTGTTAAAATTATTTGAGACAATAATAATTAATAACAACAATGATTAACAATAATAATTATTATTATTGCCATCATAAAATTAGTCATATATTTTATTATGGAAACGAAGCAATTTTTTCCAAGTAAAATTTCTCAAATGATAACTTATCATCGGAGAGAATTATTGAAAGAATAGATTATTCAGGCTGGGAGAGATACTTGGATTATATATTTTACAGAAAGGGTAAATGATTATTTGGCTAAATTAAATTTTTGAACATGTTGTTCTAACAAAAATTTCAGTTCATATAATTTAATATGAAATAAATTTATAGAAAAATTAATTCATTTTTATACTTCGAAATAATCATTCATTAATAATTCTTGCTTTCCTTGTATTATTCATTGTATCATTTCATCCGATGTAATATTATTTCTACTGTTAACTTTTTGCTCATTGTTGGCAAAAATTAGGATTGGTTGATTTTTATTGATAGATTCACCTGTCTAATGATATTATTATCGTTAAGTATAGCAATACAGACATTAATTAGTTTTACATAATAGAAAAAAAAATTTATATTTAACAGTAGATTATTATACAAATTTAACTATTAATTATACTTTTATCTGAAATTAACGAAATAAATCATTAGTAGCTTATCCATGGATGTTTTTTTTTCATTAACTTTTGAGATCATTATCAGTAATGATAAGCTGAGAAAATCGTGTTTGTCGATATTCATGATGAGAAATTTATCAGTTATAATAGAAATGCAGAAATATTGTTGATAAGTTGGAAAAAAATGACGGAAATTAATTTTTATTTACGATAAATGTATAAAATTTTTTTGAGAAATGAGAAATTTATTGGGAGGAAATATGAGGCCATTTTAGAGGTATTGATGGAAAGAATGAATGAATTTATGCAATTGTTCATATGAATCAAAGGAAGAAAAAAGTTTTGAATGATTCATTACCGTTTTGTTTAAATCTCTTCCCCTTTTAAAGTACTAATTTCATTTTTGTTTTCTCTTCCTCTTCTCATTCTTTCATTTTCCTTTTTCTTTTTTCATTTTGTTAAACTTTTTTTTTAATAAGTGATGATGTCATCTTTATTGATACCTCCTTTAATTGTTACTGTTGTTTCATCGTTTTAAATTTATGGTATGATAGGCAAAACAAACAAATTAATATCTCTGCCACGTGTATTTTGTTTATTTTTCCCTACCAGAAAAGAAGAGTTTTTTTGTTTCCTTTAGATATGAAATATTTCAATATTCTAAAATGTATTCCTTCATTTCGTTTGTTTATTCATTTTTCCAAAAAAAAAACTTGATATTTTAAAAAAAAATCTTTTTTGACAGTTTAAGCTTAAAATTTTTAGAAAAATTATTCCAATAATTTTTTAGTTTATCTTTTTTCTTTTTTCACTTCTTTCATTCGTTCTTTTTTAACTTTCACTTTCCACTTATATTAATTTTAGCTGAATATTTGAAATAGTGAAAATTGATTGGAAATGATGAAAATTTGCATGAAATGATGAGTCATACCATCATTTTCTTTCGTGTTGAAATTATTTCACAAATTTGCATGCTTTAACTAATCAACATCTCATTTCATTTTCACTTTTTTCTTCTCTTCCGCAATCATTTATTACATTTATTGAATGAGTGCCGTTCCTTCCCAACTATTTCAATTCGTAGGAATGAAATGAAATAAAAAGGCGCATTATTAAAAATATAATATGCAAATAATTAGAAATAAGTTGACATTGAGTGGAAAAGTTACCTACAAAATAAATAATAATTTAAAAAAAACATTCTCTTCATATAAATAATAATTAAAAAAAAACATTCCTTCATCATATATTTTAGCCAAATAATCCTTATTTCTTACTGAAATTCAACTAAAGTTAATTTTTTACTTTTTTATTTTTTTGAAGGTGATAGTGAGTGAAAAAAAAGAATTTCATTAAAATTATTAAAATTATCATAAAGTAATATTAAAACAATCTTTCAAGTCACATCAATTGTTAATTTTGAAAGAAGATTTCAAAAAAAAGGGGGGACATGCATGTTAAAAAATTGATCTGTAAAATGTAACGAGCATTGGGGAAATACTACCTTTTTTTCATTTTTTTTAGACGAAAAAATATATTAAATGAAATAATGTTTTTGTTGTGAGACTTTGATAGCATTAAAAAATTTTTAATTTAAAATATAATTGGATGAAATTTTCTGACGTAGTTTATTGTAGTAATTGAATTACAGTAGTTTTGAAAAGAATATAAGAATTGAGCTTTGATATTATTTCTCAATAATAATTATTTTTTTAATTGTTACAAATTTTCATTTATAATTTTTAATGAATAATGGTAAAAATCTTTGTTGTTTTATAAAAAGTTGTTAATTTCCATAATCAGTGATGATAATAATAAATAATAAAATAAGAATAAATAATAATAATAATAACAATGATAATAACAATAATAATAATAACAATAATAAAATGATGTTATCATTTCAAAACAGATATGAATGTCTTCGCCACGTTGCATTCTTTGAAAGTCAATGTTTCATTTCACATTTTTCCTTCATTCTTTCATTTTATCTCATTCTGATCAGAAAAATTAATTTTTATTTTATCGTCAGTAAAATTTGAATGTTACTTTAAATTGAAGTTTTGTTAAAATATACCGAAATATATTTTTTTGAATATTCATTATCCTATGAATCATACCATTTATAGACGATAATTGTTGACTGTCGTCCCTTTATCGATTATAATTTATTACATATTCGATATGCTATCAACGCTTTCTATTCAAAAATGATGCGTCGTCGTGTGTTCGACAACAAAGTAAGTTATTCATTTATTAATCTGTATGTTTCACCGTAGCTATACGTATGTGCACGTATACTTATGTTTATCAAAAATTGTCTAGTTCTTAAGTTAAATTAATGAGTAAGATGAGAAGAAAATCAGTAGCATGGAAAAATGTTATTTTTACATTTCCGGAATTAAAGTTAATTTTACATTTGCGTAATTATAGTCGATTTTACATTTGCGAAATTGCAATTAATTTTACATATGCGAAATTATGGTTAATTTATATGTGAGGATTTACATTAAAAGGAATTTGTTTTCATATGTTTATTCGTGAATTTTCATTTTCACACGCAAAAATTTCCTTTGCTGATTTGAATCCCTTACCGTATTCCTTCATCCCTCTCTTTTGTTATATCCTGAATGAGTAATGCTAACCGGAAATTAACTCATTCTGGAATATCGAAGTAAAAAAAAGGACATTTTAATTGTTAAATATCGATGCTATACACTTAATGAATAAGAATGATTGAAGAAAGGTTCTTATTTCTTCTATAAATGAATAGTTCAAAGGTTATCATCAGTCTTCCATCTTTCTCGTTAAGGAAATGGTAGTAGCAGTAGTAGTAATAGTAGTGAAGTAATGATGGAAATAATGATGATAAGAATAAATTCACACATTTCCACTTTCAATATAAGAAGGGAATGAGTCATCTCCTCAAGTGTCACATTTCATGAATATGAGGTTTAATATCTCTGGCTCAGCCATACCCAACCATTCTTGTCATCACCATCTGCCATTTCTTCTTCTTTAAGTGGCTACTAGAAAGATTAGTCATCATTATTATCATCCATTCATCCCTCATTGTAATTCCATCTTAATCAAATCAACGCTCAAATTTATTTAGAATAAAGTAGTAAGGAATAGTAATAGTTGTTTGATCGATGTGAATCATTCAGAGAGTGATTGTTTCTTATCATATCAGATGTCACAATTATCAAGTCTTATTTTATGTTTGTCATGTTAGATTCATTCGTAGTAACTGTTTGTAATTGTAAATGGCATTTTCTGTGAATAATGCGTGAATGGATGGATGGATGGATGAGTGTCATCTGTTTGATTTGTAAAATTTGTTTTTAAATTTAAAAAGACGATAAAGAAAGAGAGAGAGAGAGATTTTTGTTCATCGAACTGTTGTTCAAATGGACAATATTATTAGAAGATTGTGGCGATGGGTTGTTTGTATAATTGATATCGGTAGTAAATTGAAGGTATACAATAAGGACGAGAATTTCTCGGGAATTGTATGAAATCTATTGGGGGGAGAGAAAAAGAAAATAGGCTATTTTACTTCATTTTTCTCACTATACCACTAATCGACGGTTTAATACATATATTTTTCCTCCTTTTTATTGTATCTCGAGATTAGTATGTATGATGCATTTTGTTTAACCTTTACTGCTTTTCACTGTCCATCGATTAGTCTAATTATTAAGAATGACTCATATCAAATAATAAAAATATTAATGAAAGAAGTATGATTAAGAGGATTTACATGTTATAAAAATTGATGTGCTTATGATACTTGTGATATCATAAGTAAAAAAAAAAATTGGAGTAAATTTTGAAGAGTACAAAAATAATTAAAATACATTTCTCTTTCTCTCTAATATTAACTTTTCTTCCTTTTTTTCGTTCTATTGAAAAGATTGCTTAGCTGCACTGTATGATATACTTTTTAAACTGTTGCATACAATCATATATATTTTAAAATAATTAAAATAATATGGAATGATATTATTATATGGTACAAATAATATTATTGTTTAATTTAGAATTGATGAGTAAAGAAGTTGGGAAATGTTTCATAAAGAAAAACTTTTGTTGTGGAAATAATCACTTGCTTTTAATTCATTTATCAGCAGTGCTATTAATGATTTAAAATTAAGCACTACTGTAATATTAATATTTATATTCTACTGTAAAACTCATAACTCTATCGTGATATGTTATCATTGATAATAGAATGAGAATAATTAATAATTATTTATGTTTTATTATGACTATAAATGATATACAACTTTTATTTCCAAACTTATCCTTTTTTTTTTCAAAATAAAATATAATATTACATAGTAATGTGAGATTACATTGAAATATATATTACACGTTAAAACGTTAAAATATTAACAATTACGTTTTATTAATTCTTTTATAAAATAAACAATGATATTCCTCTTTTTTTCTTCTTTTTTTTTGTGGTAAATTACAGGTTTGTAATAGTGTAATGCTATCGCAAATTGGTGAAGAAAAGTGTAATTCATCGTTAGTCGATTTGGTATTGTATTCGGAAAGTGAACATCAAACTGTTGGCGACAAATCATTGATTAATAACAGCTATTCAACCGTATTATCCGGCATAAAACGGAAATGTTTCAATGATGAAAAATGTCCCGATGATTCATCTCAAAAATTACTCCAAACATTACAAGAAAAATTTACGTCATCAAAACGCTTTCATAATGTTCTCATTTTACGTGGTACGTTTTTTTTTTCTTTTTTCATCTCTTTTCCTTACTGTAATATCATTACACAAAGAGAGGGATTTTTTTTTTTTCGTGAGAAAAGAAAAATGCTATTATTCACGGCAACATTTCATACGAATATTTTTATCGCCGAAAAGTGTATTAAATGAAATTGGATTATTGACTTTTATCAATTTGCTAATCATATATGAATCATCGGAATTGATAATGAAATGAAATGAGCTAAAAAGTGTTGTAAACATGGAGGGAAAATCTCTTATTATTTGTATTTTAAAAATAATTTGTTCAATAAAATGATAGAAATTTAGAAAAAAAAAACAATTAGTTTTATTAATTCCTGCTAAATTTTTACTTCAAATTTTATGATGCTATAAATTGAATTCCAAAGATTTACGTTTTACCATTCATTATAATAGGTAAGTTATTATATGAGTTAAACGGAATGTTGGACTATCTATCGTAATTAATACTAAAATATTAATAAAGAATAATGATAATAACGATTTGTGTTTTAAGAAATTTATCTTCTTTCCCCTTCGTTTCTTTCCTTTCATTTTAATATAATTCATTCTTTTTCATTTTTTTTTACCTTTTCATCTTTCACATACAGTATTATCACTTTTAATCTTATCCAATTTCACAGTATTATTTTCCTTCTTTTTTTTCTTTTCTCCTTTTTTTGCTCTTTTTTCTTTCTTTTTCTCATTTCTTTTCTACTTTTTCTAATTCTTTTTTTCCCAAATTTTGACATTTTTCCTCCCCCATTTCCTTTTGTAAGCAAATGAAATGTTATTACGTCATCGGGAAGCTGTTCGTACAGTTTTGTTAATTTTTTTCTTTTCACTAACTCATTGTCATATGAATTATAATAAATATTACTGAAGCATTTTTGTTGAGTGAATTGAATTTCTTATAAACCTTTAAGAAATTCATAAAATAGCAATGTGATTATTGATTTTTTTTGTGATTATTTGCAAAAAAGAAAAATACTT
The DNA here is from genome assembly GCA_900537255.1 of Acanthocheilonema viteae. Lineage (NCBI taxonomy): Eukaryota > Metazoa > Nematoda > Chromadorea > Rhabditida > Onchocercidae > Acanthocheilonema > Acanthocheilonema viteae. The sequence continues at coordinate 1,189 of UPTC01000870.1, read as the reverse complement.
TTAGTTTTGCTGGATTTTTGATCTTTTCTTGTCACATTTTTTTTTATTCTCACAAAAAAAAGATTTTCGGGAAAGAATGGGGAAGATAGTAAAAAAAGGAACGAAATTTTTGAAATACCTATGATAATTCCCACTTTCCTATATTCATGTGTGTATGTGTATGTATATGTATGTGTGTATGTGTGTATGTGTGTATGTGTGT
>UPTC01000869.1:0-24588 GCA_900537255.1 Acanthocheilonema viteae | reverse complement strand
TGTAAAGCTTTTTTTTGATGGTATAGCAGTTATTTCAGTGGTAATGGCTAGAAGCATCATTGCCCAAAATCGTAAGTTCATTGTTGCATGGAGCATCCAGCAATTGCTTACGATGAAATTTCAGATGGATGAAGAAAAAATTAATCATTGTATTGATTGAGCTTACAAAACAAGAAGTGTACGTAAATCAACTATGTGTCGAATAGTATTCGGTGTATTGGATAGATCAAAACAAATCAGAAATTTGTTCACTTTGGATGAATTTCTCATAAAAAACAATTACGAGAAAATTTTTGTGATTTTTTCTATCACATGAGGGGGGAGGAAAAAAATAAAAGGATTAAGTAATATAGCAAACCTGAAAAAATGTAAAGTTTTGAGAAAAAATACAAATTTTAAAACATCTGTGAACCAAACAACATTAATAAAACAAGAAATAATATACGATAGCAAACATTACTGCCAACAGCGCAACAAATGTCATCGGATCCATCATAGCCGAATCACTAAATTTAAAACACATTATTATAATCTTTGTATTTTATTATAATTGCGACACTGAAATATGTGATTGAGTTATTAATTGTAAGAAGGTATGTTGACAAATCATATAACAATAAAAATTGAATTCAACAAAATTTCTTTCTTTCTACAGTAACATTCATAAATTCTTTTCCTGCTGAAACTACCTTTTATTTTTAGCACCATTTTCCTTCTCAAACCATTTTTCCTTGTCATATGAATATGTCATCTTTTCCTCCTAAAATTAATGACGACAAGGATCTCAAAACAGCATGAATATTAATAGTTAGTTGAAAACTTTATTTGTTAATTTGCTTGTAAGCCAAAAAAGATGAATGCATTTTTTTACGCTGTAGCTAAAAGTTTTCAAATTCTAAGTGTAAAAAAGTCCTATAAGTCATCAAAAAACTAGAAAAATTCTCGCAATAAGCTAAAAGAAATGAGAAGAAAATCGCTTATAATTTATAAACAGAACAACAAAACTTTCAAAATTAAGGAAAACACTATTTTCTTTTTTCTAAACATTATTTTCTTTACCTCAATTATTTCCGCTACCAAATATTGCTCTTTCAGAAGTTGAGCATCTGTTGAATGGCCGATATCTTCGTATGCTTCGGTAGCATCAAGACCAGCTAGCTTCATTAACACTTCACTACCTCCTGGGTGCTGAAATTACCACAGAGATATGCACACGATGAAACGGAATCTAATATATAGATTTCATTATGGAAACTGATATGACATTACTAAATTATTAAAAACGAACTTGGTCCAGAAACGTCGTGAGGTCATAAACTTTGTTTCCGATGCAGATCCATGGATTACTACTGGTCTTATGTTCTGCTACCTGTCCTCGTGTCACTTTTTGCAAATCAGTCATTCTTTTCTACAAAACCATTATTTCAAGGTCGTAAATTTTTGTCTTTTAACACTTAAACTAATCGATTAACGAAATTCAATTTAAAACAACTGAAGATTTTATCAATAAAAATTAAAATACAAAATAAAAAATGATGTTTATTTGTAGAAAGTAAAAGAAAGGTGAAAACTGTTCAATTCTAATTAAGCTAAGCAGAACGCTGTCTCATTTTAACTAACTTAAATATGAAATTCGAAATTCAAATAAATTAACACGACCTTGAAATGCAAGGAGAAAATCACTCAGATAACTTACAAAAATTGTTCACAAAATAAATACTATTTATATAAGAAACAAATTTGTTACTAGTTTTGAATACCGAATTCATTCCATTTGTAATTTACAAACAAGAGAAATGAAATGGTACTCAAACATGCTTCCGATAATTAGAGAAATAGAGTTAAATAGTCGCGATTTTGTTTAAATTAAATTAACTTTACGAAAAAAACTTCTTAAACTACTAATGAAACGATTTTCAGGAATTTAAATGTTGAAAGAAAACTCACTTCCAGCACAAGGCTGATGATTTGGAACATCGGAAGATGAGTGAAAGAATATTTGGTGAAATTCGCATATACAAATAGCAAGCAAAGGAGAAAATATTAACTTTGAAGGAAAGCATTAGCATATGAAGATGCTACCTGTCAGTCCAAGAGAGAAAAAACACAGAAAAAAGATATTTTATTTAAACTTATTATTTCGAATTCAAAAAATTCAAGAAAAGCTTACACAAAGGTTATTAGAAAAGTAGGAAAAAGGCTTGTCCTATTATTGACTTGATACTTCAATTATCAGTACTGGTTTTTGAAAAAATGTAATTTAAACAATGGGAAATTCCACAGGAAGTTGTGGAAATGGTGATGAGTGATTTCTGATAATGATATTAATATCAGTCTTTTGTTCTGCACTAACTGTCCCAATTATTTTTGTTCTTTCCACCAATTTTTTTGCAAGCAAGAAATAAACTCTTTTAAGCTAAAACAATTTTTATAAAAAGATAAAAAAGTATTAGACAAATCCTTTTCTTGTTAGCGCTGAAAACTTACACCGAAATTCACCGAAACGAATTCTTGTACTAAATATTTTTATTTCCACTAAGGAAGAACGTTTGTTCCGATATTTCATTATCTTTCCAGTCTTCCTCAAATAATTCTTTAACTTCAGTTTACCTTATTTCAGAAAATTGCAATGGTACTAAAATAGTACTGTAAGAAAAGCGACGTATATTTTTTTGGACGTCAACTGATTTTACTTTTCAGTTGAAATAATCGAATGTATTGATTACAATTGTATCATAGCGGTATCATTTCACAACATTAATGATATTTAAAACAGTTATTAATTGAAAAAAAAAATAAAACTGAAAAAGGTTTAGGAGAAGAAATACTTGCAGAAATGCAGAAATTGTTAGATCAAGAAAAAAGTCTGATCGGTGCTGTAACATAAAAGTATACAGCGGATTATAAAAGGAAGAGCAAAGAAGACATCACTGAATGAACATCACCATTGTATGGTACATTTTCTTAACGACAAAAAGATTTTGACGTAATCAGAAAGAGGGAGAGAGAGAGTGTGTGTTCATGAACTTAACAAAGGACAATATTATCTTTATTTGGGGAGAATTCAGAAAACAAGTAATGCAACCATTTCATCAAGTTATATGCACTGAACAGAGCAGGTCTGTGTCGTCATATTAATGATTCGAAATCTTTTAAAAATGTGAAATGCGCAGAGAATCACTATTTATAGCACGGAAACATTGCTCATATATAATTGACTGTACCTGAATAATCCCGGAATAACCATCAATATAAATCGGCTAAGAATGAATTAGATATGGTGATACTTGAAGGATAATCATCGGCGAATAGCGATAAATTTGAGATATTGTGATCAGAATCGGATAATTATATGTGACTTTAATTTTTATTTCCAATATCTGCAGCAAACATTAGATTTTGATATAGTGCCCGTTAATTGTTTAATATTTAATAATGGACATAAAACTCCAATGCTGTTTATTTCTTCTGCAGGATCAGGAATGCCAACTATAAAAATGAAACCTGCAACGAATAGGTGGGTCGAGCATGTTTCGCTATATTTTTGTTCAGTTTTACTATAATTTTAAACGTGTTAATTTACTGAAATGAGGAAAAAATAATCAATAAGGAATAAAAGATTGATTCTGAAATCATTTAAAATATTTTATCATCGATTTCAATCTAAAAACGCCGAACAAGTTGAAAGTGAATTGATATGGGAAACGAAAGAGAGAATCAAAGAATACATTTAATAATTTGTTCCTTCTTAAGCAATTCTCAAAGTTCAGTGATCTCATTGATGCATTCATCCTTAACAATAATTCGGATCAGAAATAACATAATCTTGTAAAAATTGATTCTTATCATCGTTTCATCATTTCCTTAATGATAGAGGGGAAGAGAGATAGGGAGGGAGAAAAGGGAAAACGAGGAAGAAGACGTACAGAGAAAAAGCATTAGCGATAAATTGATAAGCCAATCATGAGTTCATTGATACACATCTCACAATTCAATGTTAATTATTTTCTAAGTTCCGAAACTAGAAGGGTTAAGCATGTTCAGACGGAATTTATCTTTCACTATTTGTCCAGTCATTGAAGGGATAATTCAGGCCATATTATTACACTCCTAGTGATAACGAGATGACGACACACTTGCAATATATCATTTATCAGCTACACTTTAGTCCTAAAAAATTCACATAATGCATCTGTGAGCGTATATGTGTGTCTGCATACGTATGTCTGTAAGCGTATATATGCGTGTGCATGTGCGTGTGTGTGCGTGAACCTTTCTATCCATGTCATGAGCCAACCACGAACAGTTTCTCCAATAGATCTGGAAAGAGTAGAGTGCTGCAATAGGCAAAGCATGTTCGACGGTGACATGAAACGATAGTTTTTCCGGTTATGGTTGTGAAAAATGGCGGAGGAGAGAAATCTCGGGGGTTTTCCGGTTGTTTTCAATCAAGCTGTTACTGAGACAGTCTTTTTTTATGTGTTTATCCGTTGCTTTACGTGACTATGTTAGCATGAAAAGTTGAATGGGTGTTATTTCAGAATATGGCTTCAGATTTTGGTAATCCATTGAAAAAGTTCAAATTAGTATTTCTGGGTGAACAAAGTGGTAAGCGTTTTGTCAGGTTTCTGTCCTTTTCCATTTCAACAATTGTTTTCTTTTATCGTTGTATAGTTACATTACGTTGTAAATCATTTCAGTTGGAAAAACATCGTTGATAACACGATTTATGTACGACAGTTTTGATAACACCTATCAAGCTACTATAGGAATCGATTTCTTGAGCAAAACTATGTATCTTGAGGATAGAACGGTATATATTTTTCTGAAAACTTTTAAAGTTTTGCGCCAAGTACTCCTTATTCCAAATGTTAACACTATTATTAGCATAATGATAATAACTGTTATTTGCAAGCCTCATCTCTGTTCTTGAGATATTTTTAGTGGAAGTGGGCTGCAATCGTTTTTACACAAACTATTCATGTGAGATAGAAAAGATTACAGTAGATATAAATAATAGATTATAGAGTTGAATATATTATGTAAATTACCTTGACAAAGTTAGTGGCAAAAATTAGAACAAAAGCTACAATACTAATGGACATTTATTTCAGGTTCGGCTACAACTTTGGGATACCGCAGGTCAGGAACGTTTCCGATCTTTGATCCCATCTTACATTCGTGATTCGACTGTCGCTGTTGTCGTATACGACATCACAAGTTAGTTTTGCAGTTTAATAGCGTTTCACTATTTGACCGAAAGGATATGTTTGTTCATGACAGTAAGAATTATTATTGCCCTTGTAACGTGTAAATCAGCCTCAGATGACAATATTTTCTGTGACGTATTGCACGCTTATCTTTTATAGTTCGCGCAGTTTATGAATGAGTGTCGTCATGTGGAGCAATATTTTTTGTAGATCCTTAAATGTTTTTGGCTATACAGAATAAGCAGAAAATTGAACCCCACTTCAATATTGCTTACATAACTTTTTATTTTTAAGGTTTTCTATACGAAATGTTTTTGTGCTGACAGCATAATTTGTAAATTTTTACGTGAGTTTTGCTACCGAATTTTCAATCTCTAAACTTTTTATTTTTTGGCACCTGTTTTCTATGCTTTCTTTTAGGATTCATCTTAATTTTGCTAGTGCTTTTTTTGATTTTTCAACATTTTGCTTAGTTTCCTTTTTGCCGTCCATGAAGTCTTGGCGACTAGCATATTTATGTGAATGTGTTCCTTTTGTTTTTAGATTTGATTTTTTCTTTTTGTTAAACTTGATTGCGTTTCTTTCTTTTAATCTCTTTTTTGCTTCCGTCAGCTTTGCTGCATGTTTTTTTAATTCATTACTTGTGTTACCAAGTTCTGTAGGTGCAGGCATTTTTGGAACAGATTCGACTTTTTTTGGTTGTTTTTGTTTTACACCTCTTCGAAGTGTTTTTTTAGGCTTCTGACCTTTTGTTTCACGATAACTCCGTGATTTTACCTTTCGAGTCCAACGTGTTCGCCTAAGATTTTCTTGAGGTATTATGTCGATTTCTGCTTCTTTTATACGGGAACGGTCATTTTCAATATCTGACGTTTTTTCCGAAGTCTTTCGAAGCATTGTTGCATCTTTTCCTATAAGATTTTAAATGATCGTACGTACAGTTAAGCGAAAGATTTTTAAATGAAAGGAAAACAAAACTGATATCATTTAGTAATGTAATAGGTGTCCTCGTAAAATACACTCTTGTGGTACTGTAATGAGACAATACTATAGTAGTATATATACTATAGTAATGTATCTAAAATCATACGAAAATATTCACCACGTTGACCTGAATTAACATTCTTTGTTCGGAAAAAATTGAAAGCACTCTTGCTCCAATGACCAACTTTTGTCAGTGCTGTCTCACCGAATCCCTTTGTTATTTTTTTATCAGCGTTCTCTGCTTGGTCAGTGAGGATTTGTTCGCTTTCGATTTTGTTGGATGACACCTTACTCGGTGATACAACGTCCACAGCATTACGAGGTGGTTGTGATGCGTTGGAACTCGCTTCAGCAACTTGTTGCATTGGTGACATTCTGAGTTTATCAGATGTTGAACCTGTTTGACTCAAATTGATTCCAAATATTTCTTCATAGATATTTTCGGTCGTGATTTCCTTACTAAAATACAAAAAATGGTTTTTCTTTGAAACCACTGGTAAATCACTGTCGTTCTGTTTATATCAATTAATACATTAATCTTTCTTGTAGTTCTTTTACTGATGTTCATGTCCATTTAGTAAATTTTTTCTCTTCAAGGATGACTATTTAATCGCCATAATTTCAAATTTTTGTAAAATTCTAATTTACTGCTTTATTGAAACTAAATATAATTTTTCAGCAGTCTTTCACTACTCCTTTTATTGATGTTTTTATATTTTTAGTTAAGTCGCGAACTTTTCATATTTATTTATAGAATTTTTGATTCTATCTTTAGCTTGAATTATTTAATGCAGAGCATCATTTGGCTATAGGAGGGCAATACTTCATTTACTATGTGGAACACTGAAAAATATTTTACTGCTTGCCATGTTCTGTTTGGCAAGCAGTAAAACATTTTTCATGTTCTGTTTGATGCAAAAACATGTTCTGTTTGATGCATGCTTTTCTTTTTTTCAAATGATCATCCGTACATTGGCTTTTTAATAAGTGTTTCGGACTGAATTATTGTTTCAAACGCTGTTGCACGTGTTTCCATCTCAGCACGTGTATTGATGCAGGTTTTGATTTTTCCATCGAAATTTTTATCGAAAACAGAATTCAGCATTTCACTTCTTTTGTCATTTTCTTTCTGCATTTCTATCTACAATAATTATTCTTAAGTGTAAATTTATTTCATTCCATTGTCAAGGGATTGCTTCGTTTCATACATTCTTTCTCTTGTTTGGTAATTTCATCTCAAATTCTTGTTTAGAAATCGGAACTTCCTTTTCATCCTTGCTGTTCAAAGTTTTAATCAGTTCACAAGGAGTGGTTATAAATGAAATCTTTTCTTTGTCGCTTTTAAAATGTATCGAAAAGTGAATTCAGTATTTCACTTTTTTTGTCATTTTCTTTCTCATTTCTATAATAATTATCTTTAATTGCTACAAACAGAAATGCGGAAAAATAACAATAAAAACTTTTAAAATTTAAAATGAAAGCTGAAATGCAAATTCGGAAATTCTGACAGATGAGAAGAGAGTAGATTTTGGAATGAAAGTTTCAAAATTTTACTAAAAGATTGCTCATAGCTTCGATATCGTTGGCAGCTTCATTCTGTTCAGTACTTGTTGGAATATTTGGTAATCGTTTTGAAATGTCTCTAGTCAGCGGATGTGATTGACTGCTTTGTTCACGTGTTTCCAAACTAATCGGAGACAATTTAGAAGATTTTTCAAACAGTTTTTTTGACTTGGCATTCATCATAACGAAAACTTAAACAACAAGAATACCAAAAATTTTTTTCTTAAATAGTGAAAAAAATTTCATATCCCAAAATATTTTAATGCAATTTTTAATTCTTTTAGAGCTGAAAATAGAGCCTAAATCAGAGCTGGTTATATGCAAATTAGAGCGTCAAATGAAATTTTATGCAATGGATTTACTTTTGCAGATGCAAATTCATTTCACCAAACATCAAAATGGATTGATGATGTTCGCACGGAAAGAGGAAGTGACGTTATCATTATGCTTGTGGGCAATAAAACTGATTTAGCGGACAAACGGTAAATTTAATTTCAGAACATCGATTCGAATTGATTTTACTATGTTTTTGGGTTCCATATTGATCTTGAAAATAGAGCAGTAGAAGTTCGAGAAAAGAAAATGTTGAGTAAGTATCACGTGACGATAGGTTGATGATTTTTGTGACGATTTTGCTTAATCGTATTAGGAAGTGCATGATTCTTGGATTTTGGACGAATATTTGCAAATATTTACTCACTCACTAGATTGAGGATTGCTGAATGCTAAAAAAATAAGAAAGAAATGTGATTAAAAGATTTCAGGCAAGTGTCTACTGAGGAAGGTGAGCGCAAGGCGAAGGAACTGAATGTTATGTTTATTGAAACATCGGCAAAAGCTGGATATAATGTGAAGCAGGTAAATGGTCTTGAATGTGAATTACAGTTGGCGGGCATTAAATTGAAAAATTCCAACAGATCAGTTTAATTTTTCAGCTTTTCCGACGTATTGCTGGAGCGCTGCCTGGCATTGAGGCTGATCAAAGAGATAAGCATGATAGTATGTTTTTTTGTTTTTACCCCATCATCTGACAGGGAATTCATTTTTCGGTTATCTTGTGATCATAATTCACCTTCAGATTTTGTGATTTTACTTTTATCATTATTGAAATTATTAAAAAATCCAAAACATCTACAGAAAAGTTTTTGATAAGATGATTTTACAACTTTTTGATAGTTTTCGTTATTTAAATGACTTGCATATTTCGTTGATATTTAGATCTATTTAGCAAGAGGAATTAAAGCCAATAAGATTTTAAACAAAATTATCTTGTAGTAGAGATAAATCACTGATCAAGCTGAGTATTACTTCAAAAAAACTATCATTAATAGAGGCGTTGTAGCATCAGTAAAAGAATAGCACCATTCATAATAAAAATTGCACAGTTTGTCAAAACTTTGCTTTAATTATATTGAGTCATATCATTAGTGGAATTATGTGGAGGAGATGCAGTTGACGTAAAGCTATTGCATGTTTTCTGTTTGTAGTGCAAGAAGTGAAGTTAAGCGATGCTCCTATCCGACAGATTCAAATGCAAGAAAGCGGTTGTTGGTGTTGATACTATCACTGTTGCTTTAGCATAGAAAAATATCAACCAGGATATCACCGCCATAAAACATTACTCGGTTTTTGATATATTTGCATGCATTCAGTGTTGTGCGCGATATCAAAATGATATTATAATTACTATTACTATTTTTATTTAAATTGAAGTTCATATCCTTTCCTTTTTTTCCTGCGATCATCTTAAAATTCGAGTACATTAATACACAGAATTCTGCTTTTGTCTGTTTAAAGTAATTTTTTAACTTATACAAGGAGAAAATTTAATATGTACTCCTTATAGACATGTTTTTGTTAATGGTAAACTATCTACATTTCTGATACTTTTTAAAAAGATCAAATTTAATTGTTTAAGGTCGCAAGATATCTTCTATATATTATCATAGTGATTACGCAAAATATCTCGTATTATTATCGACACTGAAAATGCAGTCGCTTTAATACATTTCGAGTGGTACCACTGTTGATTTGTTGAAAGTTGTTCTGTTTTCATTGCTTGAATTGCTTTGCAAGTTTGATGTTCATCTGAGTTGAATGAATTCTCTTTTGCTTTACAAAGAATTTAAAGCATCAGTTTCTTGCGAAGGCTATTTTTCCGTCAGCATGTATTGTCTTGTTTATTGTCGTTCTTTTATTTTTTTTCTGTTTTCCTGGGTATTTCGGTAACAGTATCGTATGAATTGTTGTAGTCCCATAGCAGTTCCTACATTCCTGAATTTATTTTTGGTTTTTAAAATTTAAAAATTCGCTTAATGTATGAAACAGTATGATGATTCGTATAACACTGCTTTCGAGAGAACGAATTCAAACAAGATCGTCATTGGTAGCTCAATATTTTAAACATGTCGTTGTATTATGTGTTGTTTATAAGAATCCATAATAACTGCGGAAATATATGTTTCTATCCATCACTTACTGTTTTAAATTTCTTAAGTTTTCCAGGGTATTTTGAAATGTTTCCGAGTTTTTTTCTCTTATTCCCAGCTAATTAATAAAGCGCTTAACAAAAACTTCGAATTCAATTGGTCTAGCTTTCATCTGTAGTACATGGGAGCTATATAGTTTTTCGAAAGTTAAGAATTTATGGATATTTAATTTTATCCAAAGAAGTTTCTCACAGGAAGGTCTATTTAAAACTTGTGATAAATTCCATTTTTATTATCTAATCTTCCTTACATGATTTCCGAATTCTGTACGGAGTTTGGAATTAAAATATATACTAAAGCCTCTCATAACGGCAAGGACATTCATAGGAAGTCAAAGATAAATTTTCGATACATTAACAAGTCGGAATGGGAAATTGCAGAAGTACCATCTGATTATCTAATTTGATCCACGGCCATATTATAGATCCAGTGATTGAAATTGGTCCTATTAAACCAAGAAAGATAGAAACGGAAGAAGGTTCGTGCTGGTGCTAGTGCTTTCGATTGTCAATATCTCGAATATACTTTCTGGCTCTGCTAAGACGTTATCAGTTCCAATACGAAGAGAAGTGTTTGAAAAATGATTTTACAATCCCGGATTATTTTTCATATTTCCGTTTCGCTTGGATAGGTTAAGAATTGGTGCTTACATGGGTGTAATAGTCTTTCTACCTAAATCCCATAATAAATCACAGAATTTTGAATATTGTGAAAGATATTTCACAATATATTCCATGCTTTAAGTGTTGGCGAACAACAACATTATGGATTGGAAACATCGATTTCTATAACTATTTAGAGTATGGCAAGCAAGCAAAAGTGTTCTAAAGCAGTAACTATGGATTTTTATTTCTTTCATCCACTTGAAGCATCTTTCAAATGACATTTCATGTACGGAAAGACATAACGTTCCGTTTCCCTAATCCGTATTGCGGGTCACTGATGTTTGCACTATTTCCTTTTAATTGTTTCTGCAATACGTGCAATTCAATAATTAGCTATTTGCTGTGTCCGAAGTGACTTTTATGTACTTGCTTGCTCGCTTGTTATCTTCGTCTCGTTTTTCCTGGAGAAAAATTAAAGTTGTATTGGCACTTTGATTATTGCACATGTACAGCTTTCCAGAACTATAAGTGCTCTTTCGATATTCTATACATGGAAACGTTCGGTCTCTCTAATATAAGGGCACTTTCAAATGAACTCCAAATGGGAAATTATGAAGTAAGAAATGCCGGAACCTTGCAATAAAATGAGCATTTCATCTTCATTACATATTACATTCTCTGAATATGAAAAAGAAAGACAGAAATTATTACCCAATGTAAAGAATCCATGGAAAAACTTTTCGTAGAGATCCTCAGAAAAAAGAAACAGATTTTGAAATGAAAACATAATTGCTTTCCACTATAAAATCATAGCTGCTGTAAATCTGTCATAAGAAAAAGTGATATCAAGACACTGTCAGAGAACTGTCAAAGAAAGGACGAAAGATAAGAGTTGGCGCTAACATTCAATCCTATATACTTTTTGCAATTCTCGCATTCACTTCCGAAAGAAATGGATTCTAAATATAAGGTGATACGAGTAGATCTTTATGTATGACAAAAATTCAAATGTAAAGTCCGATAAATATTTGGAAGATAACTTGATAACCATTTGATAACGAAACAATTATGTTTTTAGATGCCTAGCTTAAATAATTTATGCAATATCAAGATGGAAATTTTCCTCATACTTTTTACTCCAGAAGTAGGGAACAGAACGAAAATTTTGCTAACGATATGAAAGCAGAATCTTACAGATCATACCTAATCACACTAATAACTTCAGATAAGCAATAAAGAAAATTTTAGTCATTTAAATTGACGTGACCATATTTGACTCAATTCAACTCAATTACTAGTTGCGTAAGTACGTGTCCATTCTTGCGCTGTGCGTATCGCATCACTTTCATTATTCTTCCATCGCTCCGCAACATCTGTCGCTAATGGATCGTCTGGATTTGGTGCTGAGAGTAACGCTTGGATCGAGAGTAGAACGGTACGTATTTGAAGTGCCGGTGACCACTTTTCTTTCAGAATGTCCAAACATATCCGTCCCAACTTGTCGATATTCGGGTGATAAATTTTGGTCATAAATCGAACCTTCGGTGCAGCCATCGGATATTCTTCCGGTAAGAAAAGTTCCAATTTAAAGACACCACCAGCAAATGGACTGCCTTCAGGACCAGCAATAATAACATGAAAATAACGAGCATTACTGTCATCGGGTATTGCGGAAATCCCAGGCACGGGATCATTCATCAGACGTAGCGTTTCTTTCGTAATACGTTTTGGCAGCGCATTCGCCATTCCTACAATCCTAATTTCTATCTGCAAAAAAAGGAAAATCGTTCTATTATATTTATTCTTTAATGAAACAAAAACTATTTCGAGATACGTCTAACTTGAAATTATCGTACAATCTAATTTCTTGACAAGCTAGAAATATCTATCATGCAGCAAATCGTACAGCGATTTGACAATCAAACTAAAGTGATAGCAGTAATATCTTTCACATACTATCTTTTACAAGTTGAATAAACATAAATAGAGGCTATGACACATTCTTGACTAAAATAAAAGGACCATTTTTCTAAGTTGCAATTCCACTGCAACAAATTCTGTAAATTAAGTTAATCTCTCACTGATGTGAATGAAAAATATTTTGCTTATTGATACTTAGCAATAAAGTTTGTTAAACTGCTAATTCAAGAATGCACATCCAAGAAATCAACAACCATTCACTTACACTATAAGCTAAATCGTTTCCATGCAAATATTTAAAAAATCATACGTCCAGTATTTACTATTAAGATGATATACTTTTTGTTAATGAGTTTCATTACGATGCAGCATTATTACAAGCTTTATTTCCACATATTTCCACATAAAAATTGAAAACAAAATTAATTTTTACAACTTCGGGAACTACAAAACTATAGAAAATATTGCTCATTAGAATCAAACCTTGATTCTATAAACGATTTAACCAAATATAATTGACAAAGTTGATGCCTTTCTACTAATTTATTTTTCAATATTCTTACACACCAAATGTCCTTCAAAAAAAAAAAAAAATACGACAGCTCTTTGCACCGATCAACAATACAGTAATCGAAAACTGCACAAAAAAAATTACAAATATCGAAAAAGTGGAAACAAAAATCAACAAATTATCGACACTTAATAGCAATTTTTCTGTTAAAACTAACCGCAATGAATGCCTCTCAAATTTTATACATCACATTCTTAAATTATTGGTGTTACATGAAAATTATACTTCATTGTTTAATGATTATGTTTATACAAAAAATGAAAAAGAAAAATTCCTTTCCAATATATAATCTGTGTAAGATTTTAATATCTGAAAAATGTGAAAACTTTATATTATTTGAAAAATTTCATAAAAACATTTAAATGGAGCATCAGAATATAATGAAAATATGAACGGAAAATGTCAGCTTATTCGGCACTCACTCGCTGCTGCAAAAGAGATCCTCTCGGAAGCATCAGGTATATATGTATAATGAAATCGAATTGTTTCATTTACTTAATTTCTGAGTTAGTGCATTTATCAGTACTTTATTTCCCGAAGGAAAAATGAGGTACATTTTTGAAGGCGAGCACTGAATAGCGACTTAAAGTAAGTAATAAAAATATAATGTGCTAGGAGAAACCGAGAACACAGAAATACATTGATTCGAATTTAAAAAAAAAATGAGATTTTAATCTACTTATTGACAAGGCTTGTAATCTACAAAGCAGAAAATATTAACTAATAACAAAGTAGAGTGGAAAAAATACAGCTGCTGATAATATATGGGAAAATTAAAAAATAAAAAATGTAATCTGCTAGGCAATCATACTTTTTCACTGAAGACTAAACAACACATCGAAAACAGTTTGATTTATTAAACAATGATAGAGATCAATGAAAAATTGTTGAATTTTTTCTTTTTGAATTACTGGGAAATTAAGCCCTGAGATAATATAATGAGTATCAGCCCAAATAAGCTCACTTTTTTAATTTACATCCCAGCATAAAGTTATCCAAATTTCCAACGTCACATCAGATATTCCTGAAATATGACAGCGCCAGAATAATCTGGAATTTTTTTAAAAATAAACTATATCTCCTAAAAAAAAAATCCGTTAAATAATACAGAAATTGCGAGGAGAAAACTTTCTTAGATTCACTTTTTTGAAGGAACCATGAATTGCGAAAATGCAGTTTTTCCGGTCAGTGTCTCTTAAACTGATGGATGGTTTCAAGAAATGAAGAATGATGCAGAAGAAAGAAGACTGCATTTTTGATTTAAGATAAACAAATAGGTAAGAGTAAATAGATAAAGAGCATAATTGAGCACCATATGTGCCATTTCTCTTTAAAATAAAATATCTAACAACAACTAATCAATATATGATCAAATGATGAGTGTTTGACCGCATAACTTTTGAAAAAATTTTGAGAATCGACTATGAAACAGAATTTTAGAAATATATGCAAGCAATAATATCAATATGATACTAATGAAAATTATAATACAATATAAAAGATGGAAATAATAATCGAACGCACAAAACTAGGCCTTCTACTTGTTTCGTCTTCAGGAAAGTGATGATCTCCGATCAGTTTCCGAATTTTACCGAAAAAATAGTCGCTTAGCAAGACGACAGTGAAAGTAACTGTTATTATCCTTCGATAAATTGCAACCTTCCTAACCTGATTAGTTATTATCGAAGGAAAGGGTTGTGATAAGAAGGCAATAACCGAGTGATTTTTAGTCTACAGTAATACACAGAATTACCGCATATTATTTCTTTTATTATCAGCAAACATACAGTTCTTGAATTTTTCTTTCGTGCTCATGAGAAATGAGAAAGCATTCATATTTCATTAGGTTATCAAGCAGTTCACTAATTGCTATTCGATCGACTGCTAACTAACTGTATCTTTTTCTCCTGAAATGTAATGATTGAAAATGAAAATCCGAAGAAAAATATAAGTGAACAAAACACAAAGTGAATTTGGAGATTAAATTTGAAGCGATAGTGTAAATGGTAAGTTACCAGACATGGCTGATGATAAGAGCTCCAGCTGATAAGGAGATCAGAAGGACACGAGAAAATTTTTGTTAACACACTAAGATTAGTGCCTTTTAACCATCACTAATTTCTTCCAATAAACACCGAGTGACGAAAGAGCCAAAAGTAGCAGTTTATTTGCCTTTAATTTCAGAAATGAATTATGTTTGTTACCTGTGGTATCAATTATGCTGCAATTATCTTGACCAACTGTATTCATTGACGATAAACGTTCTGCAAGTTTTGTAGCATCCGGATCTATCCCTTGCACGTTTACTTCCGGAACAGCATTCCGTCTTCCACTACGTCCGGAATTCACAAAATTCTTCATTTGATCATCGTCAGTCGCGCTATCTTTCGCTTGTGCCGCATCATCCATTTCGCCCATTTTCATTGCATTCGAAAAAATTCGCAGTAATTATCACAAAAATTGCCATCAAATAGTCTAATTTATTCCATACAGCGATACAGTAATTCTCGATGCCGCAATGCTCAATCTGTAAATATGACTAATTTGGACGACTATTTTGAACAATTAATGTAAGCGTAATTAAAACGAGGCTAATTATTTTGCACAGTTAATAGGTGAAAGAATTAGCAATGCAAGGAGATTGGATAATAACACAGAGCTGTGATGATGTAACTTTTCGAGTCTATCACACATACATAACAAAAAAAAAAAAATCTCTCCCGTTTTTAGTGCTATCAGATAGAAAAAAAGGTGCACTGAGAAGAAACAAACAATTCCAACAGTTCAATGATATGTAATTTAATTTTTATCATCAAATTTGCATAAAGCCAACTATTTGTAACATTTGTACAAATATAAAGAAAATTTTTAAAAAAAAAAAAGAATAAATTGGAAGAGGTTATGGCAATGCGCAATGTTTTCTAAAAAGGTTAATTGAGAAAGAACTGTGAGGGGAATAAATTGCAATGCGATGTACAGCAAGAAGGGTAACATTGAATTTCTTATATCTTCTACCTGAAATCAATATTGAACGCCTGTTGTAAACAGCGATTGTATCCGATGGTCGCATCAATAAATGAAAGAGAGGGAGAAGGAAGGGGAAGAGATAGCGATGTGATGAGGAGAGTTGGAAACTAAGGAAGAATGGAGAGAGGGAGGGAGGTTGTTGCTCTTGAAGTGTCCCTTGCTGAAATGACGACGTTGTAAACAGCCGTCTTGATGACTTGTCAACCAAATGCTTAACTATAAAAACAGGTGTAAATGAATAGCTAATCTCATCTGATGACGACAAATCTGTTTTTGCCCTTCTTTGTTGAAATGAAGAAGGGTTGAATGAGCCGGGAGGTGAATGTAAGTCATCAATAGCTGTTATGTGAAGAAGAGATAAGCTCTTTTAAGCTACGATTTATGATAGAATTGTTGGAAGTCTTCTCTAACCTCTCGTAGAGAAGTCTTTTTTTTTGGAGCGTATGCAAATCTGAAGTTTATCTTCTCCAACGATATTTTTGTTATTAAATAGAATATAATATCAAGTAGAATATAATATCAAATAGAATATAATCAATTTATGATCTCTCCGTAGTGATGATAAGGAATGCAATCCATAAAAGTGATCTGAAAATCACATAACTACAAATTTTGCATGTGAATTATTTAGTAATTGGTATTTAATTATTTAGTATTTAGTAATTAGTTCCAAGTTTCAAGAAATGTTTTCTTAGGTAAATTAATAGAGGAGTAAAAGATTTCTGATAAAAACAGTTGATTTATAATATAAAAACATCAACTGATTTAGACGAAAACAACATTTTAAAGCTGCGAAGTCAAAAATATTTTCAATGTGAAGTAAATGCAACCAAAAATTTGTAATTTCTATTGAAGCATAGCTATGATGCTTAAATTATTTTAAACAGTTAAATTTATTTTGTAAAGCTATTCAATGGTTTAATGAAATTTGAAGTTGATTTGATGACTGTTCGATAATATCTAACCATTTCATGAAAACTAAAATGGTGAAGTTAGACATTTTTCTATAATTCTAAAGTAAAAAGAATTTCAGGTAGCAATGAAAGTGAAGATTGTTAATGTGAGAAAATTTGAAAGTACTGAACTAAACTGTACACAAATATATTGTAAATTGAAGATAAAACAAGTTGGATAGGTACGGAACAAACAAAGGAACCGACATAAAACCGGTTTGCAGTGGGAAGTGAGGAAGAATTAGTGATGTGAAATTATAAATAATAAGAAATTATTATCATCTTCAACTGAACAAAAAATATCTGTGAAAATATTTGGAGGTTTTGCTTGTTTTCGTGTTAAACGAGTAACAATACCAATGATACAATTAATTGCTTGAATATTTAAGCGAAGAAATGATATGATTACTTAAATGATTAAAAAACGGAATCATGTAATTATTTGAATATTTGAATAAAGAAGTGGTAAGATTACTTGAATATATGAGTAAAGAAACAATACAATTTGAGTATTTCAATAAGGTAATGATGATATAGGCAATTACACAATGCCGCTATCAAAACTTTATTCAAATCATCAGTTTTTAAATTTTTTGATTTTTTCACTATTATATTGCATCATAAACAAAAAATACAATTTGGAAAAAAAATGTTTTAAGCAGGAACAAATAATGGGAAATTGCTGAAAAATAAATAGCGATAACTGTTGTAACAAACAATTCGTTGTCATCTTTCATGATGATTTTGCCTAAAATAAAAGCTTATTTGAATTTTTATTGCTAAAGAGAGTATCGAATTTTTTCTATCTAATGTAATATTCGAGATCGAATTGGATGATCGAACTGATCCTATAAATTAGGTGCGACCGGAATAAACTTATTTCTTTAATTTCTTTTAGTAGTCTGTGATTCAACTTTTCAATGGTTTTTTTTTTCCCATTTTTAATTAAAAAAGGATAACGTGAAGAATGCACCTATTGGTCATCTGCTTGCTTAAACGAATAAAATAGTATGCAAGCTTTCCCCTCATAACAATAGGATGTTATTTAAGCTTATCAGATCTGATATTAAATTTATTTGCAAACAATTAGCAAATATTTGAAATGAAAAAATTTACTCTGTCCAAATGCCACGGAATTTTTGGATATTTGGGCATATAACCTTCTTTCCATTCATCATAATTTTCTTCATTAATTTGTTGAAACAGCACGTAAATGGTATACGCAATCAGAGTCACAATTCCACCAGCTGTTAGTGCTACAAAAAAATTTACTTCCAATCCGTAATTTTAGGCACGTAAAAATTTTTAATTACAATTAAATAACCTAAAAGAAAATTTTATGGAAGAAGCTTCTGTATGGAAAATTTCTAAAGAGACATTAAGCCAGAAGAAAAGTTATGAGGGATACGTGCATCAATCGGATGTAAATGTGAAACGAAAATATTTCAAATTTAAGAAAATAAGGAAAATAAATTTATGAAAAATATTAGAATGAAACAAGTCTAAAATCTAATATTATCCCAAGCAATTTCGGGAGAAAAGTTTCAGGTAAACTTAATCAATTGCTTTAAAACTAAAATGCCCTAAGTGAAAGATTTGTAAACATCTAAACCAAATTTTCAAGCAATTCATCAACTTCACCTAATTATGACGATTAAAAAAAATAGACCAAAGTTTATGCCAAGTGTAGAATCGCGTATAAAATTGTTTAATCAGACTCAAAGACGTACTTAAATTTGCAATTGTCCACCAGTAATACATTGTGGAAAAATAGAAATACACCTAATTTGGAACGAATTTTCCAAACAATTTTTGATTTATATGAATCAGTTATACTACAAGTTATTTCTTCAAAAAAATTCATCGTATAAATTTGCATATACAAATTTTTACAGCCTCTTCTTAACTCAGCAGTATCTTATGTATTTGATTGGTAATATTATTTTCTGCCAAAAAAAGTATTGGACATTGAGCTAGGATAGTCAAACCTCGCCATAAAGCAACAGAAATTGGTTATTAACAACAATTGCGAACAAAAATTTTTGTTTCGGAAAGCTGAAATAATTTCGTGATACCAAGTATTAAAATAATGAAAATGATTTTATATGGTGAAAATTTTTTATAAGGTAGTTTATCTCGAATACTATTAATCGAAGAATTTATTGCCTTATTGATTTTCAATTCCTTTTATTTACCTGATTCTTGATTTTACAAAATTAATTATCATTTTTACTTTTAGTTTAGCTTGTTTCTTGATCTATAATTCGAAAAGAAGTGGTTAATAATTAATTTCATTTATCAAATGATTAGTCATTAAATGTCAGATAACTTCTTGCTACTATGAATTTTATTTATGAAATAATCTGTTTGTTTGCTTTATTAATTTCTTATACCTAAAGAAATATAAGTAATTTTCTTTGAACATTAACTTCATTCTTCAAAGTGTTTCGATGTTATATGATAATATATTCTCCATGTCCATTCGAATTCCTTTTGAACTGCCATCTTAGCAAACAATTCCAAACTGTTCTCTCTGATCAACAAATGAAGAATGACCAATGATCATCGACTATACTGTTGATGATTTCTGATAAGGTCAAGAAGAATAAAACTCCCTATCAAATAATAAATAGAACTTCATCAACTAACTATTTCATAGTAAAACAATCAAATCAAACTAAAAAATTTCACTTTTCTTCAATTGTTTGGTTTCAAAAAAACTATTGATTTATTCCGTCATCTATTAAGTTGCTTTGAGCCGTCAAGAAAAACAATGATTAAGCCAACTTGTTCAAATTCATGCTTAAATTTACCTGTATAAAAAGGGAAAAAAGAATCGTTGTGTCGGAAAATTTAACAATCTATTAAATATTTAGGAGTATTTGTCTATTCAGCTAGCTCTAAATCATTAATTTACATAAGTGAACAATTTAAAAACTCCTTAATAATTGCATTTCATTTAGTGCATCAAAAACTTTTTTAGATATGACTGCTTGCAGTTGCTCTTTGACGTAAGTTTCTTCGACTTACCACGCTGCACGCTGATATTTCGAAATGTTGTACACTACGAAATAAAAGAAAAATGGAAATTTAAAACGAAAGCTAGATTTTCTAATCCTTAGTTAATTACTGTCCTTAATACTATTATAAAATGCTCGGTATATATCGGAAATACAGCAAACGCTTCCTTTTTTTAAATCTATAATTCAATTCTAATCTCGACCAATTAATTTTTATTTCCCATTTATAACCTTCTTCCCCAACAGTGGCTAATTAATCATGTTTGTTCTTCCAGGTTAATTTAGAGTCGAACGATTTATGTTTGTTATTAATAGGAAATTAAAAGAAACAATATAATGAATAAATTTAGATCGTGCAAGATTTCGTTCTAAAATCAAAGTTCTTTTTCGTATCAATTCGATCGATTTTTCAGAAAAAGAAATGCAACATTGAACAGTTGTAACGATAATTTTGTTAGTGTGCTACGACAGATCGAAAGTGAAACTCAAAGAGATTTGGTCAACAATTTTTTTTTCTTTTTCTTCTAAATCTTCAGATCATACTATCATAATTCCTGAGCAATCATCATTTGAGCTATAATGGCGATATTTGGATGGTTCATTTGTGATTTTGATAAAAAAAAAAGTAACTGGAAATTTTTAATTTGAAAAATTTCTCCCTCTGATAATATTATACTTGCGAAACAGTCCATCAGATACGATCAAAAGTAAAATATTTGGCAATAATTTTTTATCTTTCAGAGGCGACAACATTTGCTCGATAAGCATCTTCGTGCCTTAGCGCAAGAATCTAAACGATGTGTAAGCTTTCTTTAAAACTGATTCTAAAATTTTTTCATCTGATAAGTCCATGTTCGTGATAAATTGAGATTATAATTTTTGCTATGCTAGAAGAAAAACGTAACAAAATCCTCGTCCTATAAAATTTCCATAAAGTCTGAAAAATATATTGTGCTTTAAAAATATCCATAAATTAGCAATGAAATTTAATTTTACTAATTCAAAGCAAGAAATAGCAAATTTGAGGAGAATCCGCTGCAATATCAATTAATTCCACAGCGTTATCGTATGAAACACAAAGGTTATGCAGTTTGTCGTCCGTGTGCGGAACAGTCACATCACCAGTCCGTTCCGTTTTCCATCAATTTCAGTTCGAATAATTGTTTATGGGAAAATTCACCTGAACGTTCTGCAAGGTTATGTTTTTTTTCTGGCTTCAAATCAATTTCAGCTTCAATGGTATTGCCACCAATTATCAATTTTTGTATGATACCGGGAATGTTATTAAACTCTTCAAGAGTATTAATGCTTTAATGTAGATATTTTGGTGATAATTCATTTCACACTGTACACATATTTGAAAAAAAATTTAAATTCGTGTATATCAATAGCAGTGACTTGAGTATACATGTAATGTATGTTACTTTTTTGGTTATGATTGAATTTAAATTAAAACTTTCATTAATTTCGTAAGATATCATTATTTCTATTCAATCAAAACTGACTTATATTACACCCTAAGGTTTTGAATCTCAGCACTCTACCTGATTTTTTTTTTTCAGAGTCATTGATAATGATAAATGTTATCTTACGGTTGAATTCGGTTGTTGTTTGGTACGGCTTACACGCTTGATATTCGCATCCATAAAAGCACTAAAAGAATTAGAATTTGTCTCCGGTAATATGTACCCGATGTTAAACAATGATATCGTGGGTTTTGCTTAATATCATTTTCGAAAATTTATTTTAATTGACATTGAATGTATTTTTTCATCGGCTGTGATGTATTTGAATACTATTCGAGTTTTACTAACTGACATCAATCATAAGTAAGCATTATTTAACCCAATTTACTA
Source organism: Acanthocheilonema viteae (assembly GCA_900537255.1). Classification (NCBI taxonomy): domain Eukaryota; kingdom Metazoa; phylum Nematoda; class Chromadorea; order Rhabditida; family Onchocercidae; genus Acanthocheilonema; species Acanthocheilonema viteae. Next base: position 2,390 of record UPTC01000869.1, on the reverse strand, counting down.
TATTTTCTAACAGTTGCATGACTACAGACCAAATTTTACTACAGCTATTCGGTAAACAAAGCAAATTTTAGACATATTTAAATGGATTATATCTACGAATGAAATCGAGCTATACGCAATATCGCACTTTAAAAATGAAACAAATCACTTCGGACAACAAAGCATCACCGCTAACTGTTGGAAATGTTAAACTTTTTCAAAGTTTGTTTGTCTAATTTTGTTGATAAGACTTTTTAATGTGATTCATAGCGTCTATCAGAAATCCGCTTATCACAAGAGTTCCATGATGTTGATAATAGCTAAATTAATTTATATAAGTGTAAGTCAGTTGTTTGCGTAGCATTAGTTGTTTGAACTTTTTCAGAAAAGTTATCTGTTGAAAAAGATAGTTTGAAATATTTGATTGTTGAAGTAGTAAAATAAATAATTTTATGATCCTTCAGCAATGAACAGATCAGATTTGAAATTCTTCAGAGGCAGAGGATGCTAATGACGCAGTAAATTGCAATTTGCTTGAAGATTGTACAGATGAAGGGAATAAACGACCGGTTGAGGAGTATTCGCACAGAATGTCAAATAAAGTAAGCTTTTGTAGGTTATGTGAAAGCAAAAACTAATCTGTGCCTAATGGATTAAAAAATTATGGGAATAACAGAGGTGAAACTATCAAGTTTCAAACGAAAGAAAAAAAAAGAAAATATTTTTTTAAAGAAAAAAAATTTTTTGAGTGTGAAACAATAATTTTAAAGTTAAATTAAAAGTTTTGACTTGCATTTTGGTGCGCTTCTCAAATCTCTACAATTAACAACAATATAACTGAGTTGAAATGACGTATTTCCGTGTTTATCTTTCTTTTCCATCAATCTCTCTCTCTCTCTCTCTCCCTCTCTCACTCCAACATGACAACTAAAACATATATTTGTAGTTCAAATCGGAAAGCGATTTTGAGCAGTATCAAACGAGAAAGCACAGATTACCTATTCATTCCAATTGGAAGAGAGAGGAGTGAAAAAAATCAAATTACAGAAGTCGTCATAAGAAAATTGTATTAAATAAAATTATAATTGAAAGATCTGAATGACGTGTAAAATTAATAAATATTAAAATCACTTTTTTTTAAAAAAATCTTCCTTTCTTTTTTGTTTCCTCTTAATTCTTGATCTCTTCCAGAATTTATCTCCCATGCTTATTAGAAATGATATGGGTTGGACATTTTTAGAATTCAGGCCTAAAAAGCCACAAATATCATTGGGATGACAATACTTTATCAATAGTACATTGTTTGCATCCTTTTGCAACAATTTTATTTGCTTCATTTTTTGTTTTAATTTCAGTAGTCGTTATAATCTTTATAACGATCATTGTTGGAAATTGTTTGATATTTAATATTTTAGCTACTCCTATCTAATCTGTTAATTACTGTAATATTTTTGTGATACTCCACATTTCTCTACAAATTTTTGTGAAAGTTCTTATAATTGATTTGAGTTGCCGTTGCAGACAGATTTTTTTTAATATTTCAGTTTTCTGGCTATTTCAATTCATTTTATCTGTATTTGTCGTGAATTGTTTAGTGAATATGTTAAGTTATAGCAAAAGGAGGTACTTACATGCAAAATGAGTCGAATAGAAGACTTAGTCCAATGATTCGTAAATTTATTTTTAGCGCAGAAAATAACCAATTTGAAGAAGATTGAAGTGCAAATAAGAAGTAAGCAATGTCGAAATTACAAAAAAAGTTCCCTTTTTGGGATATCACAGTCATTAAGAATCACAGTCTATACTCGAACTCATGTGCGAATACGTGCAATCAATCTAGTAGCTGACCAGCCAAGAAAGGAATCTCTCGGGACAGGAATAAATCAACAAGGAGGAGATTTGGTCACAAAATTGGAGGTTCAATTTGACAAGATTGCTGAATCAATAAAAGAGGAATTAGCAGAAGTGATGACACATTGGAATTAATCACTATTGGTATAATTACTGTCCATTAGCATTAATTATGCTAATTGTTATTAAACTAAAAATTGATATCAGTTCCATCCATTTTTGTTCCCTCTATGTTGGAAAATGAAATCGAAGGGAAAACCTTTCTGTGGGAGTAATACAATTTCCCTCGGGTTCAATTGGGAGAGGAGGGGCGAGATCTTCCTACTAAACAAACTACTCCCATATTTTATCCCTCTGAACATTCTCCTCTCTCTCGCTCGGGAATGTCGGATAATCCGAAATTAATTCTTAACTGTAATCAAGTAATTGTATTTCTTTTAAAGAATTGGACAATTTGATAGGATTTGAAGATTCACCATCCGTGAGAAATGTAAATGAGCTTTACGTCGTTCTTTGTTAGTAATTAACAAATTCTCACCATGGAAACTGTTTTTTTTATC
>UPTC01000868.1:0-24610 GCA_900537255.1 Acanthocheilonema viteae | reverse complement strand
TTAATAAAATTATCTTATTTAATGTTATTTGGAAATAAAATGCCATGTTTATATACTTTTTGAGATGAAATATGATTTTTCAGTAACGCATGATTATTTTTCTTATCATACTTATTATGCTGTTTAGCCATAATAGACTTATACTATCGTATTGCTTTTCTGATTATTCAAATTTCTTTATTCATAAAACATGAAAAATGACTTTTGTCGATTTAGCCTTTAACATTGTTGTAAATAAATGAAGAAAATTTAATTTTTTTTTTTTTGTAATTTTAATAATTAAAAAGTTGCATCCAAATAACGTTTGGATGCAACTTTTTAAGATTTGAACTGTTTGATTTCACGTTTAAATTCAATCATTTTAATCAATCATTATATTATTAACTAATCGTTAAACAAAATATCCTATGGTCAAATTTTCAACGATAGAATTTATCAAATTTCGTTAACTTTTTCCTCTCACTATTCCAATCATCGGGAAATCTTCTCACATATCTCAAGTAATACTTAAAAGGTACCAACTAACCGGTTTAATGAGAAATATTTGTATGGTATTAATTGATATTTGGTATGGTAATTAAATATCATTATAATTAAATGACTGCACAAATTTCTGACAAACAAATGATGAATGAAATAGTTTTCTCACAAATTTTTACTCCAATTTATCATTCTGTGTTTTATAATTGAATTTAAATTGACAGATTTTCATTCCATTATTCATTCGTTCATTCATTCAATCAATCTATTCCAGCAATGAGTTTTATTCAATATTTCAACTTGTTGAACGTAACCAATTATTCATTATAGTTCAAAATTTTTTTGTTTATATGGTTTTACCTATACACTTTACGTATAAATTTCAATTTTTTAATTTATGTTTATTTTAAAATAGTTTTTAAAAATTTTTCTTCCTTCTATTTGAAATCAATTTCAAAATAATTATTCATGCAGAGTGAAAATGAATGCTGTACAATGAGTAAGTAATTTAAGAAATGATAAAATAATTAATGATAAATTGATTCATCATTAATTGTGTATATATTATAATTTTAATACAAACACAAAATTTATCAATTTTACCTCTTTTTTTCCAATTCTCTCTCGTTGCCCATTATTTATTTAATTATTTGCATGTTTGGCAGCTTTTTTCGCTATTAATTAGCAATTTATACACTTAATTAAAGTTTCATCAAATTTTTTCAAATGTGAACTAATTTTTTAGTCATTCCCATTTGTCTCAAAATGTACTGCTTTCAGAATCTTTGAAAAGTAAGTGAAAAATTAAAATGTTTTCTTATAAATTGGAAAACAACAAATTACTTACGCTTTATTTATCTAATTTAATTATGTTAATTGCCCAATTAAAATTTTGCCTATTTCGTGATTTTTATCGTTTTTCTATTTGTTAAATAATTTTTTTTTTGATTTATTAATTCATTTAACGTATTCATTTCCTATCAATTTGATTTTTTTCAAAATTTATCAATGATAAGTGACGAAAAACAAGCGACAATTTTTTTTCTTCAACCAATTTCGAGCATATAAATAATCTCTTTTTTTATATTCATCAAACTGAAAGAAAGTATGTTTTTAGAAAAATAAAGGAATATTTTTTTCTTTTCATAAATTTCTTTATGAATCATCTTTTGATGAAGTTGTTTTTCCTTCTTTCTTTTTATCAAAATTTATCGGTTTTGATAGAAATTGTATTTGTATTTCTTTCTTCTTTTTGCATTTTCGATTTTCTCCATGACTAATCAATTGTTGACTGTTCGAGAACTGAATTGAATTCAAAAAAGAAGGCAAAATTAAGGCATGGACGAATTACAAAAATTATAAAAATGCAAGCAGTAAGAATGGATTTCATAAAGTTTGTATGGAAGTAAACAAAAGTAATACAAAAATCGAGAAACCAACAGCAATAAGAAAATCAGAAACGAAACAATTCAAAATTACTTAAAAACTTGAAAAAAATGATAATAAATGAGACAAAACTTCACTTAATTGTGAGCATAATTTGTTATGCAATGCATTTAAATTTCATTTCTTCCTTATAATTTTTTTTGCTTCTTTTTCTTTTATGATTTATATATGATAAAAATTTGCAGTATTAACTGATTAACATAAATTACAAACAAAGATTATCATCTATCGTTGCTACTGTGATGAGAAATAATGTAATTACCTATAATGTCATCAAATAATGATAAGAAGTTACAATTTTTTTATAAATTCACTTACTTAGAAATAATACACTTTTATTATTTTATTGTTTATAGAAAAGTAAATCATTAAGAAATTTCTCAGGATTTTTTTAGAAAAAAAATTTTGCAAATATTTTCATTCATTATATTAATCATATTTTACGTTTCAGCCATTCAAAATTTTAGTGGAAATCAACTTTACTCATAAAACTCAAATTACTTCACTCACCGGTTTTTTCGAAGGTAAATTTCGTACAGAAATTTCCAATCAAGTAGAATTTCGACAAATTATTACATTTCGGATTGAATTTGATGATCTCATACGACAATGGTGCAAAGGGAATGGTAAAATTTATGCACCAGCTGGTCAACATAAAACTGAAGCAAAATTGGTGATTGGAGAGGAATGTCCGGGAAGTTATATGGGCAAATATGGTTCCATCGAATATTTAACAGCTGTTAAGGTTGTTCATTGAATTTTTTGTTTGTTCATTTTAGATTTCGAGAATGAAATTAAATTTGAATCTTTTATTATTGATTGATTAATTGATCGGTTGATTTTTTCAGTTACTTTACCTTTTTTGCATCTTTTTTGGTCAATTTACATATTTACTAAAGCAACAAATCGAGTTTTATAATTTCTTATTTCTTTCTTTTTATTTTATTTTTTTAGTTTCTTATTTCTTTTTTTTTTTAGTTTTATAATTTCTTAAATCGAGTATTATAAATTTACAATGAATTCATATAATTTTTAGCTATCACTCTCATAATTTTGTATTTTGTATAATATTGTTAAAACAAATTACAGTTATGTATTCCTGGTCGTATCGGTAATACGAAATTGGTGAAAATATATCCGGTACGAGTGATATCAGTAATGAATATTACTTCTTACCTGCCATTTCATATACCGTTTCATATTGAACGATATTTTCATAAGAAATTTTTCTGTCTTAATAAATCATCTATCAAAGTTTTTATCAAATTACCCAAAACAGCATTTGTTCAAGGTCATCATTTATTTCATCTTTTTTTTTCTTCTTTTTCATTCATATTACACAATTGAAATAGCAAAGTTTGAAAGTGTTATTCAGTAATGACAATTTTATCAAATGATATTTGAATGATATTTTGATGTAAACAAAATTTTTACGGTGTTTTTTTTTGCACTTCAAAATTTCAAAATTTTCTCATTTTTCGTCTTTTTTTTTCTTTCACGAATAATTTCTATAATTTTATATTGGAAAAAAATATTTTTTTAGCAATAGTATATTGATATAAATAATTCAACGAACATTTGCCGTTAGTAATTTCATCAATAAAAAAGAAATGATGAAAAATGAGCTAATGAACTATAGAGCAAGCAATAAATTAATAGTTAAACATTTGATTTCTTAATGAGTAAAATAATTCGATTATTTATATAATTAGTGATATTCGTAGGTGAATCGATTGTTATAAATGGTAAAATTAGTAATGAACATCCAAAAAATCCAATCAAAAATGGTATTGTTGAACTTGTCATGGTTGTACGATTTCGTTGTAAAAACAACGAAAAATTTACGTTAGTCCAATTTTTTTCCCAAATAATTGTAAGAAATAATTTTATTTGTTATTTTATCTGTCAAAAATTTTATTTTATGTTCTTTTTTTTTTGTTTGCTCTCTTTTTTCTTCTTAAATTTGAAAACAAAGTAATGCTTTTTTGTTAATGCTAAAAAAGTAAATAACTATTTTAACAGGAAATAACCAAATTCCAATTAATCAAGTTCTGATTTGAACAAAATGAACAAAATAATAATGAAAATCCTTTTTTTCTTTAAATACCTGTTAATTTTTTTGTTTCCATTCTTCAAATACCGATTGAATGATATGCCTGTGATCAATTGCGGATACCATTTCCGTTTTTAGTAATATGCTATGATATTTCTTTTCAAATAAATGAAATAATTTTTGACATGTACTTTAAATCTTGAAAAAAAATAACAACTCGAGAAGATGTTTGATTTAATTTATATGAATCAAAGTATTGAAGAAACAATCGGTGATTTATTTTAAAATATTCAGCAAATGTTTGTCAATTTTATAGGAATGCAACGCTATCATATTTTACACTTCCACTGATTCCACAATGTTCCATTATCGAATTTCAATGCTGTTTGCAAGTATTTGATGAATTTTTGCTTAAATTGTCATTTAATTTTTTAATAAATGCTTAGAACTTTTCTCATATTTAAAAAGTTTTAGATAAAAAATCAAGGCATAAAGTTTCAATATCATATTACATCCTTTATGCTCGTGCTATTTTTGGGAAAAGAAATTAATTGCACCAAATGAAAAAATAGCTTAATTTTTTTGAAAAATAATTCCCATTTCTCGAATAATCCTTCTTCCCAAAAAGCCAAATATGTTTTGATAAAAAATAATGAATTTAATACAATTTACGAACTTAAACAAATCTCATTTAAAAAAAGAAAAGATTCATGAATTAAGAAATTTATCGAAATTGAAAAAGTTGATACGAAGCTTACACTGCAGTCTTTTTTTATCCTTCAAAAGAGATAAACTAAAATGTTTTCGAGAATTTAAATAAGAATTTTTCAGATACCAAATAATGCATTTCCAACTTATTCGCATCCAGATGCACTTATTAATTCATCCTATCACTTATCAATAGTACTCAACGAATGTACACCAATTGAAATTCCAGTAATCATTGGTACTGAAATTTCAACCCGATTTGCTGATACTCAAAATTATCAACCATCACTATTGCCCATTCCTGGTAATATTAAAATTCAACTATTATCATCACAGCAAACATTTCCATCGCTATCCATTCAACCACAGCTATTATCGTTATCACGGTTGCATTTATCATCACTTCCAACTTCGCAATCTTCACCATCAATCATCTCTTCTCCATATTTCAATCCAAATTTTGATAAACATCTTATTGAACCACATTTCATTCAACCATTCTGCACATCATTTCCATTTCATCATCCCATCCTCAATTATCATTCACAAGCAACTCTCTTTCCGGGAGAATTCCCGATCACCTATACTCGTTACAAAGGACAGTCTGTGTTAAGGATAGAAGAAATTGAATGAAATCAAACTTACGAATCTTTCCCATTTCCATTCTTTTCAATCATTTCAATCAATCCATCTGTAATACTTTTCACATATATCTTTTCCTTCCATTCCATAATTTTAATTAACTCTTCATTCAATGATTTTAATTAAATTTTCATTCACTAATTTTTATTTAATTTTTCTTTCTTTTATTTCTTTCTTATTTAACTTTTTATATTATGGTTATTTTTACTTATTTTATATGAAGTTATTATCGAATTGACTGAATCACCATGTTTGATTACACGTCATACGTGATTTTAGATATTTTTCAGTGATTTAATGTGTAAGTTCCATCTTTCTGCTTTCTTTTTTTTTTTAAATTATCTTCTCAAACTTAATTTAATGAAATTGGAAGTTCTTTCAAAAATTTTAATTTAATCCAGTTAAATTCTGGTAAGAATGATAATAATTTGTAATAAAGCTTTTATCTGATTCGAACAAAATGTGATAGATTGTCTCTCAGTGACATTTCTCATTTTAATTCATTATACAATTTTTCTTTTTCAATTGATCTTTTTTAAAATTGATTTGCTACTACAACAATCAATAATTTTCGAATATAAAAAATATTCAAAATTACAGTGTAAAACATTAACAAAAACAAAAACACTATGAAAAGAAGAAAGAAATGATGCTAAGATTTAATTTGAATTCAATACTTCGGAAGTATTCATATTCAATTGAGAAATTTCTAATGATTCAGATTAAAGAAAAATGAAACGAAAAAAAGTTTACAACAAGCAAAGACATTATCATAATAATCATTTTAGTAATAATAATATATTAGCTATTAACAATGTATGAAAGTAGAATTTCCAAGTAATAATCATCTAATTATATGTGTAGCAGTGGTTACTGTATCCGGATATGTTGTTTGTTGAGCATATCTGTAAATTAAACCAATTAAACAATACAAATTTTTTTTGAATTTTATAACATTTTACACTTTTATTTTGTGTCAGAAAACAGAATCTTTTTTTTTCAAACTAATTGCAATGAAATTTGATTTAAATTTTGAATAAATTAAAAAATAACCGAAATGATTCGCATTCTATGAAAGCTACATGTTTATCATTGCTGGTTGTATTATCACTGCGATGTGTAAATGTTCCAATATATGATCCACATATTATCAATTTCCAATCAAATTCATCAGTATTATTGCTACTTGTACACAATGATACAAGTAGCATTGATAATGCAGCGGTCTATAAATGTTACTCAAATTAAAAAGAAAAGATAAAATGATAAGCAAGCTGTCAAATGTTATCATCTCTCAACGAGGAACTGATATCAGTTAAAATGTTTTAATTCTAATTATTAATCTTATTATAAATTGAATATAACAAAATAGCTCAATTTGACAAAAATTTACATTCCACACTAGTTAAATTATTGAAAAAAAAATGAACTGAATATTTTTGTATATGCAAATTTACAAACAAACTTATATGATAGTAATGCTACCTTGAAATTTCTGACTGATATATAAACAGGCGAGAAAAAACGCTCATTGATGAGGAATTTTGTTTTTGTTGAGTGAAAGGAAGATTATAAGAGTTGAATGTGATGGTTTTCAAAAATTTATTTAAGATAATTAATTATGAACAATTAATTACTTACCATAAATGTAGCTAATGGATACCATGAAATTGGTATTTCAGAAAAAATTGGTAGCAATTTTTGTGCATTATTAGTTATCGTTTGTAATGCTGTTGGAACAAAATCCAATTCCGTATATGTAAATTCGTTATTAGGTAATATTAATGAATATGAAATTGATGTTCCATTAAGGCATGGCATTGGGAAATGATGAAATCGAAGAGGTGTAATGCGAAAGTACAGGTACAGTAGAGTTAATGCACCGAAAATACCAATAAATAAGCCAGTGATAGCACCTTTTCCATTCATGAATGGAAAAAGATAGCTACAGGTGTAAAGTGCTGTCATCGGAGCTACTAAAGTGCTAAAATATGATTTAAATATTGAATTAAAATGAAATTCAATTACTGATAATCTGTACATTCATTAAATAGATACCTGATTAAATTTTTTTTGTTTGTATTAAGCAATTGATATAGCTAAGATACAATGATATACTTCTATTTCTTCTTAAATATTTGATAAAATTTTGAAATAATTTGTTTAAAAAACTAATCTTAAAATTAGCAACGATATTGGCCCATATCTTAATGGTTTATCCAAATAGAGCCATACATTTGATACTGCAACAATTATACTTCCAATTATTAGTAAACCAATCTAAAATTAATTCAAATTTAATTTTTATTCGATTCGAGCTAACTCATTTTCATTAATATCAACACAAAAAATTTAAAATTTTTAGCCTAGTGGTTTAGAAGATTTACTAATTCGGCATTGCTAAACAATCAAATTGTTAAAAAAAATTGACCTGTATTGATCCAATTTGTTGCTGTAATGGACGTCGTATAAGCCGTAGGCGTAAGAAATCTTCCCAAATCAAATTTATCAAAGTGAGCTGTATTAGAATGATACCAAATGAAGTAATAAGTGATAAAATTGCAATGATCAGTAGTGGAATTAATTCATTATCCATTTTCTCTGACATATTTTCCTGGTTTATTTTAAAAATTGGAAATAAAATTGTTGGACAAAACCAATTAATCTTATTAGCAAATAATTTGGGTGATAAAAGGATTGCGACAGTTAAAAGACCAAAAATTCCTACGTGAATAGTCAATGATTCACGTAAACGATGACATGATGAGAGCGAGAAATATTGCTGCAAAATTTTTCATTAACAATAAAGTCATTAACTATAAATATGATCAATTTCTTTGATCCTATCAATCAATCAATCAGTAAACTGATTAATTAAAATCATTTACGATTGGTTGCAAAATGTCAATCGAGATTTGCTCAAGAAGATGCACGTTCTATCAATGTAAATAAATTGCTATCAATCAATTATTGTTAATTTGTTATAATAATTGATTGATAGCAATTCTTGCAAATAATATTTATTTTGAGCAAACTAATTAATCATTAGTGCAATATCAATAATGATAACCTGATATAATAATGGACTGGTGATAAGAAGATGTAAACCGTTTAAGATACCCAAATAAAATGCAGTCCATGAATCGAATGATAAATAATCAGCGGAGAATATAATATCAGAGAAATAGTACAGATGATCTGTGAGACCATCAAATGTTATGAATGAAATTCCTAGCATTGTTAGCTAAATTTTAGATTTTATAAAAATTTCATTATTATTAATAAATTTAACACGCATTTCAATTTGCTTCTTTTTAATTTCCAATAGTAAAATTGTTTTCTATTCAAATTTCAAATATATTTATTTTGTCATATTTACAGTCAATCTTTTTCTTACCATTATTAGGTAAAAATTTAAAATTTGAATTGAAATTTGAGAAGTAGAAATTGTTCAAAAAATTTGACTTAAAAATTTTTTAAATTGAATTAAAGTTTGAGAAAAAAAAAGTTTATTTCATTTTCTTACACAAGTTGACGCAAAGAAGATATTGGAAGAAACGCTTGTTTGCCCACCAAAAGCAATCGCAAAAATGCCAATATATCCCAGTGCAATACATATTTTGTAAGGTGATAAAAAGGATGTTGGAGTGATAAGTGATACTGTCATTATCAGTAATACCACAGATAATATTATCAAAAAAATTACATTTAATATACATACAAACATGTACACTGAAAAACGATTAAATAACTTATTTTCTTAGTAATATCTATCATTTATATGAATGAGTAAAACTTATGATTTTTTATTATGCAAAATTTTATTATTAGATAATTATTGATGATTTAGTAAAATTTCAACAAAAAATATTTTAATTGTAAGATTAAAACAAAGTTTAACAATGAAAAAATTTCAGCAAATATTTTTTACTAGTTTAGAAAAAAAAAACAGTTTTTCCTGAAATTTTATTAATGAAATCGTTTAAATAATAATAAGCCAAATTATAACTGTAAAGATATTTTGAATTTTATTTTTTTCAGACATACGAAATGATTGATTGAATCGTAATTTAATATAGTGACATATGCTAGGTGATGGATTATAGTGTAGTATCGGACTAATTAACAAAATTGCTAATATCGCAGCACATCCATAGCCCAATAAATACTGTATAATAAATTCAGCTGTAATAAATGAAGCATTTTAAATTCTAAAAACAAAAATTTAGTACTTTTTTGTTTTAAAAAATCATTTAATACTATCAATAGCTTTACCATATGCATAATTTCATGAAAATTTTGCCATCACAATTTTGCTAATTAACACGTATTCCAGAATGAAAATAAATTATTCAACTCAATTCATTGTATAACTGAAAGATTGCGTAAACTAAATTTGACAAAAAAATATTTATATTAAGCAAAAATAAGCTAAAAAATTTGATATTATTTTGAATATTTTCCTACATAAAAATTATTTTCAAAAAAAGAATATTTCTTTTTATAAATTCACTTTAATAATGCGTAAAAATTTTCTTAATTATCATCAATTAAAATGATACAATTTACCGGAAGATGCAGGTAGAACAAATATTAACGGTGCAATAACAATTAATGTACAATTGATCGCTGAACGAAATAGGCTAATTTCAGTTATACCCTAAGAAAATAATCATTAATCATATGAGAATTATTTTACAACAAATAAACTATGCTATTGAAAAATTGAATTAACCAACCTGTTGAAAATTAGTGGGACTTATAAGTGAAGTAAAACAAAGATGGTTAAGGCCAAGAATGATGAAAATGATTAATATCAAAGATATTGGTAGATATTGTGACAAATTGATCCACTGCATTATTTTAATTGGGCTAAAAAGGAAAAAAAAAAAGGTGAAAATATGAATTTACTTTTTCATTCTAAAATATCAATTCACAAATGATCGGAAAAAAAAGAAAAGTTGCAATCCTATACCTCGAAATGATAAGTGAGAAAATAAATCAAAAGAATACCTTTTATTACAATTAAATCTTCTAATTTTTTTTTTTTGATTTGCAAATTTTACTGTAATCATTTTCCATATTGTGTTTACAAAATAAAAATGACAAAAACACTAAGCAAATTTCATTCATTACTTTTTTCCTATTTCATTTAAATTCACTAATTCATGTCAAATTAAAATGTGCAGTATAACTATTTATTATCAGAACAGTAATGGGACACATTAAAAAATTTGAAGTTTTGAAATTCTGTTTAATTTATTAAACTATCTAAGAAAGGATATGACAGAAATGATACACTATATAAATGATTTTATCAAATCAAATAAATCAAAAGAATACTTTTTCTTACAATTAAATCTTCTAATTTTTTTTTTTAAATCAGATGAAACAATTAAATAGGCTTTATCCTGCTATATTAAACAGAAAGAAAACCAAATTAGATATATAAAATGGAAAAAATCGCTTGCAAAGAAACAGGTTGCAGAAATAGCTTTAACATATTGACCAGATAGTATGGATAAAAATTTGATCAATTCTAACCAATGATGCTTCACATCCTCTATTATATTATTAGCAAACATCCGAAAGTTCAACCGATTAATAGATCAATTGGAAAGTTTAAATGTCAGCTGTACGGTTAGTGAAGCTTTGCACCACAAAAGCTATTTATCGAAGAAATTGATTGTCAAAGTGATAAACACGTTGGTTAGTCTCACTGCTAAACATCCTCATTAATATTGCTATTACTAAAGCTACAACAGCTGCAATTATCACTCTATTTCTACTAAAATCATCAGATTATTGTTTCATTCGTTATTAGTCGGCTTTTAATCATCATCAACACTGTTACGATTATCATTATTAGCATCAAATCTTCCTTCAACCACTTCATCGCAATGCTATAAACATTATCAGGAGAAATCCATCGTTTTACCATGAATGTTACTCTCAAATAGTAAGATGCAGCCACTGCACTTTTCTTGTTTATTTCGACAAAAAATGCTCTTAAACATACGCACTAAAATTGTTTCTAAACAAACTTCATCATATAATCGGATATTCAATTGAAAAGAAAAAATCATACCTACACTTTTTTTGTTGTTGAGTTTTCTAAGCATAAATCAATCGAAATAAAAAATCTAAATAATGAATTACTTGACAAAAATTAAGATAATACAATTCTTCGATGAGAAAAAAGTTTATGACATTCAACAAAACAAAACAAATTTTAAACGGAATTCGAATCTAAATTGATGAAACAATTATCAAATAATTTCGAATACAATCTAAGTAAAAAAAAAATTGTAAAAAAATGAGAAAAAAGAACTCTAAAAGCAAATACACTGACCCGCAAGAGAAAAGGCACAAAAAATCAAAAAACTAGGAAGTGCCTAGAAAGAAAAGATCAGTTAGTTAAACAAGCAGATTATTGCATTTCTATTTTCAATGACGTGAAAGGAAAATAATTCCAGTAAAGAGTAAGATGTATCGCGTCTAATTTTTCTGTTTATACTTATTCCGAAATTCTGCTGAAAAGTAAAACCATTAAAAATGCTTGAAACTTTCAAATCAGGCCAACGAATAATATACAATAAAAATGAATATATTCCACAAATTTCATTGCTGAAGTACTGGTGAATGTGAACTATTTTTCAAAAATTCACTTTCGAAACGGTCCAGATCTGTATTCAGAAATGATGCTTTCCCTCTGCAATATTCAAACTCCATTACATTTTTACAACTGAACTTAATTTAGCATGTAAAAAATTACCAAGGATTTCAATGACTAATTATTTCATTTCTTTTACAAATGATGATATGGATAGAAACTTGAAAAACCTGCACAAAGAATATTCCAAAAGTAGCATTTGAGCTAGAAAATTTTGCATGATTTCCATTGACATTAGCTAAAATAAATCAAAAACCATCCAAATACTACCTATCAAGATATTCTACTTATTATTCTAAGATCACCTTGAACAATATTCCTCTCTTATTATCCTTCTACAACAATTAGAAGGAAAAATGTAACAAGAAGCTTACTTTATTGTATTAAGTCCTTTGGTAACATGATCGATCTTCCCAATTTCTTTTCGCATATCATCAAGCTCTGTCTTCATTTCCTGATGCACTCCACCTACTGTACTTTTTAAACCACCAAGCACCTGTTGCATTTCCCTTTAAAAGGTTAAGATTAATATAATGATATAAAATGTACAGTTAATATTTTTCTGAATGAGTGAATAATAACTAATATAGATAAGCATACAACATTTAATTCGTAAACACTAATCTACCATCCCTTCTGCACAGTCTTGTGTGACAATTCAATTAAAGATAAACAGCATCAATCTTATGCCAATCGCATTAGTACTTTCTTTAATCCAATCATGAGTTAGATAAAAATTGTATTAAATATTCACAACATTTAATGAGAAAAATTTCAAATTAGAAATTCTCAATTAAAAGCTGTGAAATGTTCAGCGTGGAAGACTTCCATGCCAAGTGATACATTAAATGGATATAGTTTCAAACGTATTTTCTTTAGACTGAATTCAACTACACTGACCTCAGCACTTGTGTTTCACAGTGCATTGTATGTGTAGTTGCAACACTACGCATTCTCGCACTTAGATGATGTCGAAACTGATCTTTTAAATGCTGCTCTTTTGCACCAGAATTCCAACGCCAGTACTCTATAGCATACAAACCACTATAGAGCGCTACTCCAGCAGCGATAAAACGCCAACTAACTGCCTTAGAAACCTAAAAAAACTCCACAATTATAAAAAATTCAACCATTTCTACAGTATAATTGCCGTAGAAATGGTTGAATTTTGAAATAAATTTTAAACATTGATACGCAGAGTAAAAAAGAAGTGTGTTAAATAAATATGTAAATTTAAACATTGTCAATATCTAACAACAATACGCAGTTATCTGCCAACTAATGTGATATTATTAATAAAAATGAAATTATTCTATCGAAAAGCATCGAAAACTAACTATTCCGCCTATAACAAGAAGACCAAGTCCACCATTAGCAACATAACCAATCGAGGAAAGCAAAAGTTGAGCCATTAGAGCATTTTCCTGTGATTCAGCAGCTGTCACCATTTGCATTTCTTCATGACAATTTTGCTGCATAGTTCCCTCTCCAGCTTCTATGTTTGTTTGCTTATTATAACTTTTCTGAAATATTATTTTACACCAAGATTAAAAGAAGTATTATATGCTTTGTTATTATATTACTGATACATTGTAAAGTTCCAGGAAGTCGGAAAGCCTTTATGAAGTCATCAGAAAGAGATTGATTATAAATGTTGTTCAAGTGAGGCAGAATTTTTTATTAATTGAAATCTGATAATTTTTTTAGATAAGTCTCAGTCTTTTATATGCAATGATAATAAATCAAACTTTTTGTTAATAGAGCTACCTAGTTGCAATTTGTCCTCGTCAACTTCAAAAAACTCACGAAAACATCAAGTAATGGTTGGCTGCCAACAGCGGTTACAGGTTTTCCTAAACGATATGCATTGATCCGTCTAATGATCGCTGTAATTCCGAAGGAAAATCGGAATTCCAAATCTTCTCGAAAGTCTTGCATCAACGATGGACAGTTGATGCAGATTGAAAAATTGAATGGAGGTCGATATCGCCAAATCTGAGAACAAAAAATTATTTCCAACAAATATGATAAACATTATTTGAACAATTTTCATGCTTCAGCTGTTATAGAATTTTGTTCAGGAATTTGGAAAAATAAGCTGTTAGACATTATAAAATCTGACATCAAGACAATAGATATATTAATACTATGCAATTGCCGAGTTTCTACGAGATTTAGTTCATAAATTGTTTAAAAAAGCTAATACCTGTTCCAGTTTTCTAGTATATGGTTCAGTGAGTATCTGGTTAACATGCACTGAAATGAAACTACAGACTGTATTAACTAGAAATCTAAGCGAAGGTGTTCAAAATTTAAAATTATTTTAATTCATATTTAATAGCAACTAAACTGCTAAACGCTTCATCAAATTTTATAAAAAGAACTAAACTGCCTAGATAAAATATGAAATTAATGTAAGAACATTCTTTAAAGGGATAAATATTAAAAAAATGCATGTTTAACTGTAAGACGTATCATAAAAACGCACAATACATGGAATTTTCCAAATTCCAAATACGTTGCATAAGACCTCTGGTGCAGCGTGCTTCTAAATTTTCCGTCACAATTTTATCCACAAAATCTGCCAAATCCTGCAAGATACTTCCAGTGAGAATAGCATGGTAGAAAGTAATTGATTTGTCAAGTAAATCACTGACAACTGAAACTTACCTTTTTTACCTAACAACTGAAACTAACCTTTTTATATTCTCCAATGGAAACAGGATCGTCAACGAATTTGTTATCGAATCTATCGATAATTGACTCCAACTTTTGCATTTCCTCATAGAAATCCGCTGACACTTTCAAATGAACCTGAAAAAATGCGGTTTCAGTAATTCAGATACAAAGAAATACTACTTATTATGATAAAAATCTTCAAAATTAACAATCTTAAAAAAATTAAACATTTCATAAATAAAATAACAAGTATACTTCATTTCTCAATCTTTGTGATTCAACAACAGCAAATCGCTCGAATTCCTTCCAGTTATTTAAACATTCCTTAAATATTGTTTCCTTGTTTGTATAGGCCAACTGCAACTCAGTTCTGAAAATCATAGAAAATAATGATTTCAACAAAAACAAAGAAAACTAGCTGTTTAATTTAAAAAATATCGATGATCGATGCTAACCTACATTTGAATGAGCTTTCGAAATAAAAAAAAATCTGTCTTACTCATTTCTACCTCTAATACTAGAAAACTACAGTAGTGATTAAATGACTGGATCAAGAGAGCAATGTTACATGTTGTCCAGGGTCAATCACAAATAACAGAACAGCAATGCAAACTAGTTAAGCTACATGAAGAAGAATTGTAAATTTTCTTATTTAAAATAACAGCCGCTTTTAAATACAAGAAAAAATGTCTTTAATATTAAAGAGAATTTTGGATATCCAAGAATGTGAATATAAAAATCTATTCAAATTTACTTTCGTTTGAGAGTACTCTCTTGTACAATATCCAGATTTTTTTTCATTTCTCCCACAATTTCGCGAGCTCTCCACGCATGAGCCTCAAATTTAGTGCTGATGGCAGATTTCGAGATCAGTTGCTGAAATTGTAAGAAGTGCCTCGCGTAATGAGATATATGTTTTTCTTTCTTTATTTTCCCATCTACTCTTTCCTCCTTTCTCTTTCTTTCTTTTTTATAATGTCCGTATAATGTCAGTTTTTCATTATACCCATTCCTACCTCAAACTGTGTCTCGAAATTACAAAATTCCATCGCACGATACTGATGTCCCTCAACTTGATAAGCTGAAACTGAACAATTTGTTAAAATTTATTTTGCTGAACTTTTTCATGAAAAATTTGTTACAGAAGAGTTCAGTGTTAGTCAGAAATTTTGGTGAGAAGTATTTGAACTTTTTAAATATAAAAAGTATAAAAAGCAAAAAAATCTAACCGTGATGTATTACACCTCGTTCTTTCAACCGAATATCCAACATTTCACGCGCTGATATGAAAAATATGCGATTAGTGGCTTCTGCTTCACTACATACTTTGAGTTCACTTACAAGAAATTGCTTAAATCGCGTCATATGCTGTTCTCGGATCTGAAATAAAGCAGTGAAATAACATTAGCAGTGAGATAACATTATAAATAACAAGAAACACTCAGCACAAAAATACAGAAGCACAGAAAATATCAAGTAAAAAAAGAAAAAATACTAGAAACATGGAGTTTACTTTTCTAGAACAAAAACGAAATAAATTTCACACGAAAAATTCCAAATAGAGGACAGCTAAACGGGTGAAATTTCACATCATCATTCTCTTAATGAAATTAATTGAAAGAAGCGCAACTAAATGAGTAATATAAATCAAGAATTTAAAAAATAGTCTTAAAATAATCTAGCACATTTTAAGAAAATCAAGAAGCCTTTGTTGCAAACCTTCTGTCTGGTTGTAAGCCCAACAAAAATTGATGAGTAAGCAAGTTAAAATTTACGCAAGTTAAAATTAAGTAATTTCTAGCAAAACTGAGAAAAAAGATACAACCGAATAAATGCAACAAGCCAACTCAACAAAACACTATCTCAACAAACACAACTCAACAAACACCAACTCAACTTTTCAACCTGTTGCATATTTTCCACTTCTGTTGCACTTGCATCCCAGCGATTGTTAAGGATGAAAATATTCGGCCTGCTCAGCTTTGAACTCACTCGATGGAAAAAACTTTTCTCAGCTTGTGTAAGAGTCGATTCTGCATTACAAACCAAAACGAAGACATCCGCATCCATGCAATGTTTGTCAATCCAACTATCAAATTCCGGTGATAAATCTACGCCAGGGCTAAAAAATTTTATAGTGATTTTGATCGAAAGTTCTTTTTCTCTTATTGGTCATTTTTGTTTGAATTGTTCCTTAAAATATAACCATAAAATAGACAGTAAGAAGCCGAAAAGAAAAGATAACCTGTCGACAATAACAACATCGTTCTGAAGTAAACGTGATTCTGATTTGGGATAAAAGACACGTAAAAGTGAGTCCTGGCCCATGGCAGAAAGTGAAACATTACTATCACTCATTGCATGTCCTATTTTTTGCAACTGTTCGATGTCCATCCGTTCCGATGAATCTTCATTTAAAACAAATTTTTGATCATCTTGGCTTCCCTCCACCTATAACTTCATAATTTTAATCGATTTTGATTGCATTCTGCTGTAAGATTCAGATTTCTGCATATGTCTTTTGGAAAGGTCTCAAATCAGAGTAAAAAATATAAATGAAAAGATTTACTTGTAAGAAGCAGCAAGTGGTGTGTCCCATTCCTTGTGGCAGCACTTTTGCATGCAACATAGCATTAATCACCGAGCTTTTGCCATTACTTGTTCTGGAGGGAAAAAATTATCGTCAAGGTTTTTACAAATGTTTGCATAATGTGGGATAAATTTCGTGAATATATTACAATATTGTTGAATAGAAAGTTTACCTTCCAAAGAAAACAACTTTCATAGTATCACGCATAAACATATCACGAATTGTTTTTATACTCTCCTTGAAGCGTGCAACTTCTTGCATCTGTTCATCTGGCACATTTCCATTGTCATTCAGAATTTCTAAATTCAATACACAAAAATTAAACATCGACATCTGATTTCCAGAGCATTCGTTAGACAAAAACTGAGAAAATTTTTCCACTCTTATCGTGCGGTGTGCAGAAGTACGGTGTCACAGTACGGTGTGCGGTGTTACACGTTAAACCTTCCTCAAAGAAAGGATTCGGAATCATGTTTCACTGATAACATTAGAAAATTTTCTAACCACAAAAAATATTCTCGGATTGTGGTTGAATATAAAAAATCACATTAATTAATACGAAACATACCGTCATAGAAAAGTGAAAGATCCGTGATGTAGGTTTCTAACTCATTGTAAATATCACCAATGCTAGTTTTGGCTTCTGTAAATCGTTTAAGTGGTTCACTGGTGCTTCGTCGGTAGTTCATATCTGCAATAAAATTGTCTAAAAAAGATTTCAGAAAACAGTAGTTATTTATACTCGTATCTTTCAGATATCGTGAGAAAACAATGTAAACTTCAAATCTAGAAAAAACAATAACAAAAATTTATTGAAATATTTCATCCAATGAAATCAAGATGAGCTCTTTATCTGCTTGTACGAGTAGTTTCTTATATAGCTTTTCAAATAGTTTAAAAGTGTGTCATTTACCTGACTTGATACCTCGTGCTGATATTGAATCATAGATTGCTCCGGACATGTCAATACTCGAAGAAGGATATGCTATAGCTAGATGAGTTTATAATCAAAATTATGCTAATCGTAAGATAATTTGACGAGAAACTTTCAATACCATAATATGTATGCATAATTAATAAAATATGTTTGATATGGAATTCACAAAACACACAAAAAACCATAAACATTAAATTCTGAAGAATGGGATCGAAAAAAAAGCGAGAGAAAGATGATGGAGAAGGATATCTGACACGATATTATTACTGCTTAAGCATAGAAGGTTAACATGCGAGAAATATGCTTCAAAAGTGAGAAAAATGTAAAGTAAGAAAAATGTAAGAAATATTTACAGCATCAATTCCTCCTGATCCATCCGCACCAAACAATCAATCCAACCCGGCTAATATGAAAAAGCTAACTCAAAAACAACTTATGCGGTATTGATGCTTTTTGCGATCGTTACTCAAACTCCAACCTGCTCGCTATTTCCCTCACTTCAGTGAAATATTTTAGTTCAGAAGTCATCACAAAAGGAACTATTTAAGAGCTGCTTTTTTCCTTATTCTCAATCTCACACTGTATTATAGAGCAGAGATTTTTTTTCAATCTTTTACACTCTTAGTTTTGCATATTTTACAACCTTTATCAATCTCTATCCTATTATATCTCATCCTTCTCTTCATCGTTAATAATACAAAAACATGTGATTTTTTTGTTTATTTTTAGTTTTTGATAATATAATGCTATAATTTCGGACTATTATCGTAACGGTTTTTTTTTTAGCTGAATGTTTTATTGTATTTTTTTCTACTCTTAATCTATGATATATTAAAATTTATTTAAATTTCTCATTGAATTCATGTTCTTCCACAGTTTCCTTTTTATTAACGCTTGTGCAAGCAATTTTAAATTTCAGTTTCTCGTAACAGTTAGCTGTGTGTGTGTATTGAATAACTGGATGAAGGAGCAAGATTCGGATGATGAGGTATGTACACGCTATTATGATTCGATTCCTTTGAAAATTTTTTCCGAAAATCAATGGTTGAAAAAAAAAAGAAATTTTACAAATATACATTTAAATATTTGATTTATTAAAGATATTTGTTCGTTCATTATTATTTCATTACTTTTAATGGATCATGGAATTTTAAGCAAATTGCATATATGCGTTATATTGTTGATTCCTTGAGATGTTGGATTAAGTCAAAGATTCAAATTATGATTAAATTTTTTTTTCTATTTATTTTATTCACAACTATTAGATTGAACAGTGGAAAATGGAATTACGATTAAAACAATCAAGTTGAAATATTAAATTTGTAATTGAAATATTAAATTTGCTATTTCGTTAAGGAACAATTAATAATCTTATTGCGAATTCAGAATGTCAATGAAGCAGTAACACCAAGACTTATACGTCATGTAGCCGTTGTAGAAAGAGGAGGAAAGTGGCAGATTGATGTGTCAAATGAATCCAATCGGTTAAATATCCCTCATGGTGTACAGGCATTCCGGGTGAGCATCGAAGATAATATACTGATGAATAACACCAGAAACGTTCTCAGAGTTCTTGAGAAAAGGTCAGTATTTTCAATTTTATTTTGATATTCAGCTAATTAAAATGTAGAAATGGTTAGTTTTGCAATTCCAGTCACATTGTTGGCCCTTTTTTTTGATATTTTGTTCTCTGTGTAAAAATTTTTGCGGTTTGGTATGTATCAATCGCGTACAATTTGCAAAATATATGATAAGGTTTAGTTTTTCGAAGTGTATCATACTGTTGATCAAATCATATTCGATATCCCTGATAAATTTGTTGCTAAATTGCGTTTATTGCTGTAGAATTATTTAATTTTTCAATCTTTAGGACTTACTATATCATATTTCAGATCTTCAAAACACAGAGTTAAGATCACGGAACAAGAACTTATCAATCATCTTTTAAGGCGAAATTTTATTTATTTGCTTATTTATTTATTTGAGCATTTATATTTTCATTTATACGTTATTAAGTAGAATGCTTAATTTGTTTGCTGATACCAAAATTTTGATCTAAGGATAGTGTGAGATCAGATATCTATTATAGAATTGGAAAAAGTCGAGGTTTTATTCTCAAAATCGATAATTAAGTATTCATTTTGTTTTGTATATTCCGGAATTCATATTTTATTCACCATCAGCCTAAACGGTCCATGCATTACGATGTGGTAAAGAATTATGTAGTAGAGATATTTTTTTCGTACTTGTAATTTCAATTAAAAGTTTAATTCCATGAAATGAATTGAAAGTTGAACCACCTAAATTAAATCACGATTCAACTTCCCACATTTGGCCAGTATTTTGGCTTAATTAGATTGGCATCTGTAAAAACGCTGTATTAGATTTTTTTCCAATTTCTTAATGTTTTTCATTCTACTTTTGATTACCATTTGAAACTAATAATTTTATTTCAGGTTTTCCAAATTTCTATTTGAATATTTCAGATTGTTGGATGTTAACAGGAATTGTTCATTTTTGATACCGAAACTATGTGGTAGTTATGAATTGGATGGCAGTTATTACCTCAGTGATGGAATCCTGGAGCAGACCGAAGTAATCACTTAATTATTTATTAAATAACAAAATAAGCAATTTATGATTGTTGTTAAATGTTTTTCGGAAGCAAATCTCTGTTTTTTTTCTTCAAATACAGATTTTGTTAAATCTTTATCTAAATAAAGGTACTATTAGAGGATATTCTGGGCGTTGATATTTCTATTAGAATTCATTCTTTTTATGAATCATGCATATATATTCAGAAAAGCAACAAAAGGACTACCACTATTTCAGATTGGTACTTATGTAGAACCATTTCTGGAAGCACATACTCAACTCATAGCATTGATAACTTTCAGTCAAAAAGATCATGTCCATTCGCAGGTCGAACAAGTTCTTCAGGAATTCGTTCTGGACTTTTTAAGTAGGCACACTCGAGCTGTTGGAGAACTTTATAGTAACAATATGTTAAGTAAGCTTAATGTATTTTTGTTTATAGCTTTCAAAGTTAGACTCTAATTAATCTTAATATCTAAATTTTGAAGCACTAAGTTTAATTCAATATTTCGTTGTTACTGAAAGGTTTTTTTTTGTACTTTGAAAGGAGTATTTTTGGAAGATATAAACACCAGAAATAAAGTGATTAACTTAGGTGAATTGAATTCTTATCTTCATCTATTTTATTGGCAATATTATGCACATGCAGTTAACAGGATGAAATGCATTTGTTTAATTTTCAGATTTACGTACTCTTTTGCATTCAATTCGTGATGAACTTCTAACACTTTCTATTGTTTATAACAGCTTATCTGTGATTATCACTGCTGGCATTTGGAATTATGGAACTGTCGATTGCTTTCTAGATCGTTTTCTAGCAACAATTCTTTATGCGGAATTACGGCCACATCCTGTGGTATAATTTTATGCACATTTATTTCAATGAGAAATTATTTTTAGATGTGATATTTTCTTCAGAAACAAGTTATTGGACGATTGCAGCAAGCTGTTTTAGCAATTTTCGAACGGTATTTTGATCGTTTATTCACTACGGGTGAAATTGATCCGGTGCTTGAAAACGAATTCATTTTTCAGAGGTTACACTTCTTGTCATAAAATGTCCTACTTATGTGCAATAATCATCATGAATTTTAGAATCAAAATGAAGGATATAATTTTCAAACTGAAACTCATAAAATCACTCATAAAATTCTAGTGTGAAAGACAATGGATTAATTCAAACAAGGCGGACGCATTGCTTATTTTGGTCTAAACTTCTAATCAAATATGTAGAAAATGGTGCTTTGAATGCTCGCCGTTTGCGCAGTGGTAATTATGATTACGAAGCACCTAATAGTAAGCTTAGATTAAATTAAAAATCTTTTTGACGATCTTTACTTGTCGATCGCCAGCTATTGGTAACGTAGTTTAGAAGTATAGAGATCTATTCAGTTTTTTAATATTTCGATATGACTTGTTGGGTAAATTAAAATTGGTGATAGCGACAGATAAGACAATTAGTAAATAAATTACTAATAACAATGAAACCAATGTAATCTAATTAAGTGAATAGTCCTTACTTTTCTAATTTTTCCAGAGTTTCTATTCTACCGTCAAATTTATTTTAGAATTTTCGGTTTACTTGAAGAAAGCTCTACGGTTGAAAGATGATTGTTGCTTTATTACCGCGCAAAAAATTACACGAAGCATGGAATATGCATGTGAGAGATGTGCAAAAAATAACTCTTCTCTTCTTTTTCGTTGTGTTTTAGAAAACGATGCATTATCTCAAGTTTTGAAAGAGATTGAGGTTAGTCTAGTTCATCTTTCATTTTAAGATCAAGTTTAGTTCTACAATAATGATGTCTTGATACGATGTTGCTATTACATACTCTCATTCCATCGAATTTAACGCTAAATGAGCATCAAAGTTGTGTTAGCTTTTATTCCGGAATAATTTTCAGTCAGTTTATACGGGTTTCGCGGTGCGCGAAATGGCATTTGATTTATTTGGAGCAACGCGTATCTCTCAACACTGCAGCATAGTATTATCTTTTCAAAATAGCTTGCAGCTATCTGGTTTTCCACCTGAAGTTTGCGAAAGATGGACTGTTTTTTGTGATAGTGGTCTTCTGGATGATCTAGTAATAAAACCACAGGTTTTTTGGTGTTGATTATTATTAATTCGATTTTGAAAAAATGCAAAATTTAAAGGAGCATTTTATTTCTAAAATTTATTACCTTATGTATGGAGAATGTGGAACAGTATATGTAAAGTTACATTTCTCATCAACAGAAAATAGCTTTTGTACGTATTGTTTCAGAAGCGTAATCACGACACTAATAAATTTTGATTTCGTAATTAGTGAAATTTTTATTTTAGCTTTCCTGGCCAATGTATTATTTGATAGAGGACAAATTTCTTTCCACCCTCAATCTGTGTCTTCGGTTTTTGTTGCGACTATTACAGGCACAAGAGGCCTTATCAGCAGTTAGAATAGATTGTAAGTCTTCGTGCTTTATCTTTTTATAACTGTTTTATTTGTGATATCACCGCAATGACTCACTATGTGTATTTTGTCTGCTGAGTCGTGTTGACGTGATTATTTAATTGCATTAACAACCTCTGGAGGTATTAAGCTCTTTTCTAATGAGTAATTACATTTTGAAATAAATAAAATTTTTTTTCTCAATATTTTCAGTTAAAATATTTTCAGTAGCTACGATGAAGGAACTTAACATTAGTCGGCAAAGGCTAAATCACTTAATATGTTTTATTGCACAACCGTTAACGGCAATATCAGAAATTTTTTTCACACATGTATGTTTTTGATCTAATTTTTATATGCAAACAAAGAGAAATTATATTCCTCTAACAAATGATAATATCTATAGTTATAAATGAGATGATTTCAGTTGCAAGCCATGTTAACAAAAAAATTTGCATTGGTAGCGGGATCGAAAACTCTGGAAGAAGCGCAGCATATCCTAAAAGACCTGAATATTCATCTCACCAATTTAATAACAAGGTATAAGGATGTTCATAAAATTCATGACAGAAATTGTATTCTATGATTTTCCTACAATAAAACGATCAAATTAATATCAATATCTGAGAAATTTTTTATCGTTCCATGGGAAGAAGTAATTGTAGTGACATTTACGAGGGAAAAAACAAGTTTATTTTAATTTCATTTTTTCATTTTAATTTTATCTTTGCATATAAATAAATGATATGCTTTCAGGAGTGGCTCCCGTGCTTTGATTCACGATGCCATAACAAAGCTGTGCGACCGGGCAACGGAAGTTGAATTACGCTTGCGAATGGATACTGTTAGTTTGCATAATGTTGAGGAAATGTTGAAAGTTGTGAGACGAGAAAAAGATTTATTGGTTGGTCTGGGTCGTTCCATGCATGGTACCATATTTACCTTACTCCAACCACTGCTCACCTAATCGTTATTTGTTCCCAATCATTTTTATCAAATACGGGTTTTTTTTTCATGATGATCTTAAAATTACTTTGCATTGGTCAAGCTTTCTAATCTTTTGTATAATTCAAATTTGCTCATTAATTGTATATTAAACAAATTTTGTTTTTATAAATTTCAAGAAACTCGCCAATTTTCAGAATTTTAAGACATCCAATAGTGCATATAAGTTTTTTTATCTTATATAATGTGAATTATATATTATTGATACTTGACTCTTCCAAATCATTTGCGTTTCATTTGAAAGGAAACTGAAACAGTTTTTTGAATAAGAGATGTTCTATGTTAATTATCTGAAGTGCCATAACGTACGGGAATTAACTTAGTTTGTACCTGCATGAATTGTGTAATTTGTAATTGTTGAAATACATTCATT
>UPTC01000867.1:8517-20645 GCA_900537255.1 Acanthocheilonema viteae | reverse complement strand
AAATGCCCTTTTTGGATAAAATTTTAGATAAGTGCTAAATATTAAATGCTAAATGCTCTGTTTAGATGTCCTATAGGTCCACCTGGTCTAAGTGGACCTCCTGGTGAGGATGGAATACCAGGAACAGCAGGTAATCCAGGATTACCAGGTGATGATGGTTATGATGTAGAGCTTGCACCGGAGGAAGAATTACCATGTTCAATTTGCCCTGCTGGACCACCTGGACAGAGGTATCATTTTTCTTTTTTTTTGCATAAAACTTTCCCATGAAAATTGTATATAAAAAAGTTATTTTTTGATATTCGCATCAAAAATTAAGCAATTACAGAGATTATTAAAATTTGAAAAATTATTCCTAAGTAATAATCATACTATTTTAGAGGACTACAAGGTGAACGTGGACAGTCTGGAGAATCTGGTAGTGCTGGAGAGTCAGGCCCACCCGGTGTGCCAGGAGAAAATGGGCCACCAGGTATGCCCGGTTTACCAGGACCACCTGGTCCTAAAGGTCCTGTTGGCCTTCCAGGATCACCTGGTGAGACAGTCATATCTGGTACCGGAATTAAAGGGCCTAAAGGACCACTTGGTCCTGCTGGACCAAAAGGACCCACCGGACCACGAGGTAAACCAGCTAAAGAATTTGGCTTCGCTGGAAAACCTGGCATTATTGGTCCTATTGGACCACCAGGACGACACGGAAAGAAAGGCGAAGAAGGACCATGGGGACCACCTGGTGAACCAGGTTTGCTAATTTTTCCCTTCTCAAATTTTTGCAATTTGAATTGATCATGAAGTATTATTTTTTAATTTCATATATTTTCAAAAAGTTTTGAAAGAGCTTAAAAATTAATGTAAATTTTTTTTTTCAGGTCAACCAGCAACATATTGCCCATCTGATTGCGGTGTATCGCAAATATTCGCAGCACCACTAACTAATGATTTTCTGTCATCAACTAAAGAATAATAAAAGATTATACAAATAAATTCAAACTTTCAGTTTTGTTTCTCTTCGATTCATTAAAGAGTGAATATGCTAATAAATATTTTACTTTATCCTTTTTTTTTTTGATTTTGTATTCGGATAAAAAAATTTGCTTGAAAATGGATAATGAAAAAAAAAAGAATTAAAAAGTGTGCTCAGTAAAACTTCTTCAAAATGCATTTCAATATATGGGTCATATTTTAAGAACTTTTTTTTTTTTTTGAAATTAGCAATGTAAAGTTATAAAAACTAACCACATCGATGATTCGAATCAATGATGCACCAAATTTAACTTGTACCGCATTGCTTGCATTTCGTACAGGTCTTACATTTTTATTATAGAAATATAACAAATCTTCATACAATTGATCTGCGTAACGATTACTTAATAAATCGTTTACTGAAATGATTTTTTTTAAAAAATAAAAAACAAAAGGAAAGTGTTGTTGAAAGTAATTTCATCATTATGTTTGAAAAATTTAAGTTACATGATGAATGATAAAGATTGGAAAAGTTTCAGATGATCATTTTATGAGAATTAATTATTGATCATTAAAAATTAATATTTCAATTCTTACCATGAAGTATTGCAACAGTGAGTTGCAGTAGTCGTGATGCATTCATGCTGAAATATTGTGTTAGCCGTAATATTTGCACTACTGATCAGATGTCGTAATCAAATAAAAAAAAAAAAAAATCAATCAAATTGATTCAAACCCTTTTTTCAGCTTAATCTTCTAATTTATCCTATAGCTAAATTTAACATCAATAATTTATCCAATCGGTATTTTCGAATATTGCTAGAAAATAATGAATAGTTAGTTGCAAATCGATTGATTGGAAATGATTGCTTTCAACAAACTCATTAAGCTGTCAGAACAGTTGCCACCTGCGACTACTTGACTATCTCATTTTCTGAAAATATTTATTGCAACGATATATTTTCCTATGCAATAAAACAAAAAAAAAAAAAATTATAGAATCAAAAAATTTAAGTTTGTCATCAAAAATAATTTTTGTCAATTAAATAATTGATAAAAACTTATGGAAAATTTAATAATTGAAAAGTTTGTGCTAATTACATAGTTAAAAATCAATTTAATAATTGAAATTATAGAAAAAAAATTCGAGAAATTTGAGATAAAACACAATGAGTTAATTTGCTTCATATCATTTAAATTTTATAATTTATTATGGAAAATTTTTTGATGCTTCCAATTTTAGGACAAATTATCAATGAGAATGTATGAGAAAACGATAAAGATAATCCATAGTTTTTTTTTTCCCAAAAATTTTTCCAAAAAGAAGGACACTATTCGTCCAGTATTTTTCGACGATCGATAATTGTTTTTTTCTTTTCTTCTTTTCTTTCTTTCTGTTAAAATTCTTTTAAATTAAATGATTCAAACAAGATTTGTTACTTTTTTTTTATATAGTTCTATTTACTCATTACTGCTATCTTGCTACTACTATTTCTACTGTATTTTCAAAATAATATTAAATTAATTCGAGACAAGAAAAAAAAAGAGGAAAAATGAATAAGTAAAAGAAGTAATTTTTTCTCTCAATAAATTTATCTTTCGTTTACTTTCAAATTCTCAACTACTTCATTTGAATTTTTTTACCACAAGAGAATCTAGTCTACTATTTTTCTCGAATCTTTGCCATCATACTAATGCATTCGTTATTTTTTTCTTTCTTCATTTATTTTCGATTATCAAAGGAGAAAAAAATTCATTTTATGTTTAAAAATTAAAGAAATACCTGTTAGCAAATTACAACTAACTCAATATAAAGTGAGCTAAAAGTTGACCATAGCTAACCAGTTAGTTTGCTAGTTTACAGTTAGTAGTATATAAAGAAATCTTTCCTAATTAATTCTTCATACCTGAAAGAATATTCAAATTTCAAATTCTACATTCTACTATTATGCTAACATTCTTCATCTTCTTATCAGCCCTTATAGCAATAATTGAGAATGCACCATTGGAAAATTTAGGATTAATTAATTCTACTTCCAATGATAATATTGATAAGATATCTTCGCAAATTTTACGATTGAAACGACAATTTAATGGTTGTGGTCAGCGATATTGTTGCTGTGCAACGTATGTTACACTAATTATTTCCTCATTTAAATAGTTAAAAAAAAAAATTTTTTTTTTTTTTTTGTTTTTACTAATAGAACAATTGTCATTTGAGTAAGTCAAAATTTTTCATTGTTTTTTTTTTCTTTTATCCATAAATTTTGTACGTTTAATTGATTCATATTTTAATATCTATCATACAGTTAGTTTACAACATATGAAAATATTGCTAGCAAATTTTATTCATTGAGGATGAATATTTTACAATAAAATTATTTTTGTCACAAATATTTCTCTTCAATTTGTAAGGAATTTTGAGGAAATTTGTAAAATTTAACCAAGTTGTCGTGTTTTTAAATGCAAATTTTTAAATTTCATGTATCAGAATGCAACTAACTTGTACAGTGATAAATGATAATGTAATAAGTTGGAATTTTTATAGTTTATGTTGCTGTGCTCAATCTCCTCAATCTTTTTCGCCATCACCTCCAATAACTTTACCACCTATGACAACACGTCCGCCCGTTGCACCTCTTTGCTGTCAAATAAGTCAACGTATATGCTGTCAACCATCGCCAATGCTCATCCAAACAGGTCAAATGTTAATGCCACAACCGCAGGTACCACAAACAATTCCAATGATTGGACAAGGAGCACCAATTCAACAATTATCGCCACAGATTGTTGGCAAACAAATATGTTGTAATTGCTGCCCATGTTTTGGTGCTGGACGTAAACGGCGTTCAATATTTAGCAAATTAGCTAAATTGAAGTAAGCTAATTAATTATTAATAAATAAAATTGTAAGCTTAAATAAATTAACAATTTAGTAAAGCTCAAACACCAAGAAATTTAATTTCTTGAGAAAAAAAAGACGAAAAATTTTACAATGAAATTTGTAACCCATTGATTGCTTCATATTATTTGTTAAATTTTCACTTTTATCTTCTCATTTTTACAATTTTAATCGTTTATCATTTGCTTATATCATTGGTTTAATTGAAATTTTTACTTTCAGCAAAATGAACACTTCAATAAATTGAGCAATTATCAACAATATCCCGCTTTTTAATTCATACTTTATATCAAAAATTTGTAATGCTTAAAAAATATTTCCATTTATGATCGTTTATGAATAAATTTCGATTTAAAAAGATAATTTTGATAATTGTGCTCCAAAAAATATTGAAAAAGGTGTATGAAATGAAATATAGCATAGAAAAGATGAGCAATTGAAAGCATAACTGGAAATGGCGCAAAATGAAAGAAAAATCGATTGGATGTAAATAATTCCTCATCGTATTTTGAAATTTTAACTCTGAATAATATTTTGAAATTGCCCACCATTCCTTATTATCATCGATTTATTGTCTTTAAAAAGATTAATGAAGTAGGCATAAAAAAAGGAAAAATTTTAAAAGCCATTAAACTTTCAAATAGCAAAAACTGAAAATTTCACGAATTAAAAAAAAAAGGGAAGTTTTTTTTTTTTTGAATTGATATTCAAACTAAAAGTAAGCACTGATATTTAGCTAAAATACAAGTTGTTACATTAAAATCAAATTCTTTTCTTTTTTGAATAAACAAACATAACAGAAGACAATAAGGAACACAAGATTTTCTGCAATCCGCGTCAATGCTTAAATAAATAGATGGTGATAACAGTGATAGTGCTTATCAGCACTGTAATAGTCCATATTTCAACGGATACCAATTTTAGATGATGCAACGCTAATTCTTTTTAAATTAGTAAAAGTTAACAGCATCTTTCTTATACGATCCTCTGATATAGAGAATAATTTTTTTAAGTTCAAATTCCTTTTTACAAGCAATAATTTGAATAAATGTGCAAATCGGAATTGAAATTGAATTACATCGGAAACACAGAATACTTGCATTTTGACCAATGATATCGAAAACAATAACCTTGAAAAAAATTCAAAGTAAAGTTGTTTTGTAGAATGCAATTAAAACTTTTGAAATTTTGTTCCAAAAAAGATCAGTTTTTTTCGTGATTAAGTAAACGTGAAAACCATCAATAATTTGAGGAAAGTTTGCATCCTTAATTATAATTATGAAAAAATATGAATTTAAAATTTGAAAGTTTATAAGTCGGTATCACCTCAATAGTTCAGTTTTAGTTTATTTATAAATAATTGAATTTAAAATATTTAAAATATTCCATACGCAATAACAATCTTTTTTGCAAAACCATAATATATGCAAAGATTTCAATAGGAATGAATCAAAAATGAATCACAGTAAAAAAAAAAACCGAAATATCCAAAGGGATGTGATATTTGTAAGTTTAATGAAATTCGACATTATATGACCATACCTGAAAGCCTACGGGAGTTTTAAGGACAAAGAGCCAATAACATCTGCCATTAATTATCAATATCAGTGAATGATTTCAAATTTAAAATTCCAAATACTTTACTTTGTTATACAGTAGAATATCCGGAAATCCATATCTGATTAGATTGAATATGACGTTCTCGATTATCATATATTCATTAAAATTGTTGGAAAAAAGTGAAACGTAGATGATGTGCAATTCTGCAGAAATTTCCAAACTTCGCAGATTTCCAAATTTTGTAATTTCTTAGCTTATGCAATCTTAACATGAGCATGTATAACTAATTGTAATGCAGATAATCAGAAGTAGCAGAATCACTTTTCATTAATATTATGGAAAATAGAAATTTGGAATTAATTTCTTCGATAATGTTAGAAAAAAGTTGAATTCCCTCACAATTTGCTTTTCATATTTCACAGCACCACTTTCCTTCTCTGTAATTTTATACAATTTAGTTAATCTAGACAATTTACAATGTATTCCTTTGATATTATCATAACTCCCTAAAAAAGAATTTGCTAATAGTCAAAAAAAAAAAATGAATAAAAATAAAAAGCAAACAGTTTGTTTATAAACTATTTGTATCAAAGTGAATATTCTCTAAGTATGTTTGATCCCACTCATTATGATTTATATACATTCCATCATTTTTAGTACACTCCACAATACTTAATTATCTTTTACATGTAAAAGAGAAGTAATGAAGAGTAATATTTATATTGTAAACATGCACAACAACAAATGGAAATAATATAATAAATTTCTTATCTCAGCAAAAGTTTTAAAACTAAGAATGCGGCAATTATACCCGTTATTGAGACAACGATTAGCTCTAATTTTTCATTTAATTCATACCGCAACTACTCCATTTGATACCACACCATGTTATCTACAAAACAGTTGAACACAAAAAGGTTGTAAACAACAACAAATGAAAAGTATAAATAGTGTCAGTACATTGAAAAAAAATAATTTACACAGCATTGCTGTAGCTAAAAATCATGGTCACCTTAACAACTATTACATAGCTCAAACATACGACTCATCAACTGTCAGCCTTCACATAAAACACAACTTGTATGTCTTGAAGTCTTACAATTCTATACATATTTTATGAAATATTAATTTCTTTAATTGACACATGATCATAACTGCAGAAAACTGTTGCTGATAAGTACAATAAACAACTTTTGTTGACGAATCAATCGCCAGGCGAGTATTGCGGAGAAGATGGGCTATATTGCGGTGATGATGGAGAATACTGAAAATGAATTTTAACTAACATGATTTAAAATTTTTTTGTTTGGTAAAAAGCAAATTTTTGGCTAATATATCAAATTTCTTAGTGTGAGAAATGAATTTAACAACTCATACTAATTGATTTCATTAAAGATGTCAATTATTTCTTAGTAAAGTAAGATGCAAATTAAGCATTCCAATATGCTGTGATAAATTAGCATAATTAAAAATTATTTGGTAAAAACTAAGCAGATATCTAAAAAATAAAATCTCTCAACCTAGGATTGACGAAAAAAAAACCTGTGGTGAACTTGGTGAGTATTGTGGAGATGACGGACTGTACTGTGGTGAACTTCGTGAATACTGAAAATTTTCATCTATAAGAGCAATCGCAAGATATTGAAATGAATAAATTTTATAGCAGAAATAATTTTTTTCTTTAAAAATGAATTGAAATGAAAACTGGGACAAACCGAAGTGCCTGCTCCACCTGGCGAACTTGGACTGTACTGAGGTGATGTCGGCGAGTACTGTAAATAGAATAAACCATCAGTATAGATGAATACGATTCTAAAATCTGCTAGATTTTCTCTAATATAAATGAACGAATTCTTTTGTACGAATCCATTTGTGCACAAAGAATGTTTATTTGAAAGTCAAAAAATTTTAATAAGATTTCTAACCTGTGGACTTGATGGACTGTATCTTGGCGAAGATGGTGAGTATTGCGGTGATGTCGGCGAATACTGAAGAGAATTTAATTTCTAATTGTTGTAATTTTAATATCTTTTTTTGATCATTTAAACTTTTTTCTTTTTTTGAAGGCAAATGTAAACAACTTACCGCGGGTGAGGCATCGCCAGCAGGTGAACTTGGTGTGTATTGCGGTGATGATGGTGAATACTGTAAAACAAAAATGCTTCAGCTATTTCTTTAGAAATCTTAACTATTTACAATGATAATATACTAATACTAATCGTTGATGCGTCATTTATTGGAAGAAAAGCATGTCTACTTAAGGCATACCTGAGGGCTGCTCGGGCTATACTGTGGTGACGAAGGACTGTACGCTGGACTTGTAGGACTGTAGGTTGGACTTGTAGGAGAATAACGAGGAGAAGAAGGGGAATAACCTGAAATGCTTAATCATAGCAATTTCAGAACTGTTTTCAGTCAAATGCTCACCGTTTGACAAAAGATATGATACAAAAAATATTTTATGACATTTTTTTTAAGTCATGATAAAAGCATGAAGCAAACCAATACTATTTCTTTAAAAAATTAGCTGAAAAATAAAAAAAGAAACGTTAATAGATAATGTACCAACCAGGTGAAGCGGGACTATAAGATGGACTCGTTGGACTATATGTTGGACTAGTCGGAGAATACGCAGGTGATGTAGGACTGTATGTTGGGCTTGTTGGACTATAGGCCGGTGAAGTAGGTGAATAGCGAGGAGACGATGGCGAGTAACCAGGTGATGCTGGAGAATAACTCGGCGAAGTCGGTGAATATGCTGAAAATAAATGGTAATATTAGAAGGAAGAACATATAAAAAATGAACTATTCTTAAGGAGGAAGCAAGTTAAAATTTTATAAAGCTTACACGGTGAAGTCGGGGAATAACTTGGACTAGTCGGTGAGTAGCCTGGAGAGGTAGGACTGTAGCTCGGAGAAGTAGGTGAGTAACCTGGAAAAAAAAATCGTAATGTATTCAAAATTACAAGATGACATTGAGTATGATAATAAACACACCACAGACTCGGTTCTAGGTTTAAAAATTCGGTTAACTGCCACCATATGGAACGTTATTTATTCATAGAAACAAAATCATCATCCTCGGAAGCATCAGAAAGTCTGCACGAATTTTAGAATTTTGTCAAAGAGTGTGATAAATAACATACTAGGTGAAGTAGGACTGTAACTTGGTGAAGTAGGTGAATAACTTGGAGAAGTTGGAGAGTAACCTGAAATTTGTTGTAATAAATGGATCTGCAAAATTTTATCAAGATTTAAAGTGGAATCAATTTGCTTATTATCTGAACATCCAACAACCTTAAAACCGGTAATATAAAATATTACTTGGACTCGTTGGGGAATATCGTGGACTCATGACACCATAAGCAGGTGATGAAGCACCATAAGGAGATGCCGGACTGGTCGGCGAATAACCTGGACTACTGAGTCCTTCCAAACCGGAACCGTAATCGCTGGCTGCTGGAGAATATGCACCGGCACCAGATGGTGACATTCCTCCAAGCGATCCACCAGGCGATCCTGGACTCCAACTTCCACTGCCTCTATAAACAATTTGATAGAAAATTCTTTTTCATATCATATTCCATGATTCTATATATATACATAGAAAGTAATACGATACCCATAAGGTGAAAATCCTCCCTCGCTATGACCTGAAGGTGAAAAACCTGCTCCACCCGGAGTCATTCCCGAACCAGTTGCTGGACTCCATGCAGCTCCATAAGCAGGTGTTGTGCCGGCATTCCACGGAGTTTGTGCTGGACTCATCGATGAGCTAAAAATTTGAAAAAATTTTCAAACAAAAATCTATTAAAAAATACAGATATTGAATGTTAATAGTTTTGTCCAAAAATGAGCTACAAAAAAGAGTTCAAAAAACACCTTGCTGGAGACATAGAGTTGCCAAAATACATCCCGCCCGTACCCAGAAGACCGCCACCGGTTTGTATTTCCATAGCCAATTTACATTTTTCAGCATCGAGAACCAAATCGAAGCAACCCGTCCCAGCTCTAGCTAACTGTCCCAGCATGATATTCTCAGATACACCTAAAAACATGAACGTCGATTCCCATGCACGTCAAGTTAAGTTAGAACTTTTTATCACAACGATTGAGAAATCATTTAATTTATTTAAACATTTGATGGTAAGATAGATATCATATCATATATATCAATATTTTTTTTCAATATTTTTTTTTGAACAGTTTACATTATCTCAAACTGATTTCTCATATCAACATTTTTTCTTTTGAACAGTTTACATTATCTCAAACTAATTCCAGTCTTCTGAAATTGAAATTGCCCTTATTCCTCGAAGAAAATAAAGTTATAAAACTATTCTACAATTATGTGAGATAAATTCTGTTATGAAACCTTTCGAAATTTTCCTAAAGATACTATGACTCGTCAACATCCTCGAAATTTTTTAAAACTGCTGCTTTGCATTATGTTATTTATCTTTTTAGAAAATTCCTTTGTATGTCAAGCTACCTTTCACAGGATCTTGTTCGGCATGAACTGCTGCTTCCATGAGAATGTCGACAGTTTCCTCGAACGAACATCGCATAAGAGCTCCCACATCCTGCCTGTTAATACCGTGGCGAGTGATTGCCATAAGATGGCCTAAATTTACCATTTTTCAGTGAATAAGTTACTGGAATTAAACTTCGTAAATATTAGCCATTTTTAAATTCAATTCGGATTTTTTAACCGCACAAAATGTACAAATTTTGTTTTTATAAAAGAAAATCTCAATATAAAAAATAAAATTAAACATATGAGTGCTAAGTGAAATCACCTTTAGCAGTCATAACGTCGCAGAGAAGAGCCAAATGTCTATAGTTGACATAGGAACCATCAAACGAAATAACGTGATTCATTTCACGTTCAATAGCTTTCCGCACGGCTTCAATTCCCAAAACTTCGAATATTTCACATATATCATTTGACGTCGTACGTACCGGATCCACACTTTCTTCACTCAGTACCTTAGCTAGGGCAGTACCATCAGTTTCCAGAAGCCATTCTGGAATTGCTTTAAAGCCGCCATCCGGAGTAATAACAACTCGTTTCTTATCATCAGTTGTTGGTTTATGCATATATACTTTGGTAATAGCTTCAATACCTTGAAGCGTAAGATCACTAAGCATATTGGTTTCAATACAACGCAAGAATACGTCATCTTCCATTCGTTCCACTTGCTCGTCTTCATTACCCTTATCACCTTCTTGATTGGTAATACGAAGCCGGAATACAAGTTTTTCTGCATTGTCATCCGTATAAATGACATTCAAATCATCGCCAAATCCCTGATGTATTTTGTCTGCAATTGCCTCCATTGTTAATTTCTTATCAGTCATCCGTCGTCGATCCAATTCGATACGCAAGAGCCAAGGACTGCATCGGGATGGATCAAAATCGGGCATTTCATAGAAGATATTCACCCATTCCTGATCTTCTTCAATTATTGTATTCTTCGGATCTGGATCGTAGTAAATAGCTGTATTTGCAGTTACTTTTCGTAAAGTTGTATGTTCCAGTTTGCACAATACATCCTTCGCTTTTTCGGCATCTCTGAAATTTTAAATAACTTTTCTCTTCTATTCATCGTCTTTTCTCAATTCACCAGTTTGTTATTGTCAATATAATTTCAAGAAATGGAAATCAAATCTTCATTATTCATAGTTTTTTCAATTTTCTGTAAATGAAAAACGAACCTCAGAAATCTAAATAAATAAACCATCTTATGATTGAGTTGTTTAAATAAATTTCTTCACCAGTAAATCATCAATTTTTTTTGGATAAAAACAACATACTTTGCAGCAGTTCCCTGTAGAAAAACGGTCAACGATGGTGTTTTTGGCTTCTTCGAAACATTAATGATTTCTTTTAGCCGCGGAACGCCAAGTGTGACATTTTTTGCCGAAACACCAGCATAGTGAAAAGTGTTCAGAGTCATTTGGGTAGCTGGTTCACCCAAACTTTGCGCTGCTATTGCACCAACCATTTCACCGGGCTGTACGATTGCCTGCTTGAAGCGAGATTCAATTTCACCAATAAGCCACTCGAAACTTTCCGAATTCAAGCGATGTTTTTCGGCCATCCTTTTTGCACAAAGTGTTGATCGTAGTAATATATTCATCAAAAGCGTAGCGTTGTATTGAGCCTAAAAAATGTTTGGTCGAATATGTCTTGAAAGAGGACTAATTACAAACTTGCAACCAATCTTTAAATGATTTAATTTTCTTAAGATTAGTTAACAGTTTATTCAAATAGAATAAAACATTTCAATTACCAAGTGTAAGGAATGCTTTTTTTTTCAGTCAACACCATACATTTTAAATTCTCCAATCTTTTTGATAGAGTAATGAAACAAAGACCACAGATTCACGCGATCTATTTAGCTTCTTTTCTAGTCATCAGGCAAGAGGAGACTAATATACCTGTTTGCTGATTCGATCTTCACCGCCAACAATAACAAGCTTTCTACTAAGTTCTTTAACACCTTCAATTACACGTAGAGGATTAAGATCAGTCGGCTTCCGAAGTTCTACGCGAAATATTTTCTGCGCATTCCAGATCATACGTTGTAAATTACACGGTAACACAATTTTAGCATCACCCTGAAAGTGCAAGAATAATGTAAAATTAAAATTTCAATTTGATAAGTCTTATGTTTAAACATGGCAACATATTTCCTGC
>UPTC01000866.1:0-24659 GCA_900537255.1 Acanthocheilonema viteae | reverse complement strand
ACCATTGTCACCATTAGTCACCATTATCATTGTTGCCAGTTATCATCATCGTATTCAACAATCATCATCCATTCTACTGCTTATTCATCTCATCTCCCACCATTATCGACGGTGGATTTCCTCCCGTTCATTGTTGCCCTCCTCCACACCTCATCATCCACCCATCCACCCACTCACCGTACTATAAACATTTCATTTACCATTCCCGAAATGGTTATTCATTGTGTTGCTTTTGCAGCTTTATAACATCATCAAATCTCATTCAACTGTTTTTTGTTGTTATTATATTTTTTTAGCATTAATAATTGAATTATAAAGTTTAAGTGAAATGAATGCGATATTTGTTCAGATTCAATCACAATTTGAAATTGATTGTCAGATTCGAATCCAAATATTTTTCAAATATTTCAAATAAACAGTGATAGTGGGTCATGAGAAAAGTTACGCGCAGATATTTATTCTTCGAAGAGAGAGAGAACGGTGCCCGGTGCCTAACAAAAGTGTTGATATGATTTGTAAGTGAGCATATTGCTTATTTCACTGAATAATTCTTTTTATAAACAAACACCTTTTCTCTAATTTAGCATAGACTTTATCTTATGAACCCTTAAAGTTCATTCATTTTGTTTATCAAAATCATTCTTTTGAAAATATCTTTGTTTTTGAACTTCGTTATCACAGTATGCTAAATTAGTTTCATTATTCATCGAATTGAAAGGAGGAAATGTTTGCCAATATTCATTAATTTGATGCGGCATTTCCCCCAGTGATTTTTTCGATTACATTATTGTGAAGGGAAGAGAGTAACTTTGACATGCAAGCGATCCTTGTCATATGTTAAAATCGTAAGAGTACAAGCTGGAATTACAGATGTGACTATTGCTACTCTGAGATGGTACGGTTATTACTGATAGGAGTGAGCGGAGAATCCTGTCAGGCTTTTATCTTATCGAGACATGCGGGAGATCCGGGAGATCACAAACAGTGATGAGTGGAAGAGAGACCGGGTTGATTATTTGTATGCTTTCAGGTGACGAAATGACTTCGCACTGTTGAAATAATTTATCGCTTTCGCTGGGAAGTATATTTCAGGCACTACAAGGGGTCATCCGTTCAAGGTGAGATGCCTTCTTTTCCACCGACCGGTCCTTTTGTTCTGTCCTCTTGGCGCCACTTTTACTACCATTTTAATCAATCCCGCTCTATCAAATGATGGTCTTGTGATCACATCTGCTTTTCAATTCCTATCTATCATCAGTAGGCAGAAAACGTCGTTCGACAATTGCCATCTAAGGTCACTGTCAACGTTTTATCAATATATTAAATTAATGGGAAATGATATTAAATTATATGTTAAAATTCATTTAGAAATAAATGTGTAAAAAGTAGTCAAACTAACTATATTTGCATGAATTCATTGAAAGGTAATACCTACATGGATTAAAGGATTGGTCAAGTTGGAAAAGGTAGACGAAAAGCTTTTCAGAATCTTCAAATAGTGAAGCAGGTGAAAATAAGGTGGGATGCTGAATGACAATGGCAGTATTCCTGAGATTTGTAGCAGAATAGAAATTAAGGATAGAATAGAAATTAAATGAGACCTATTGATCACACTTCTATTTGGAAGTGATCATGAAGGTCAAACAAATTCGATGGGAATATTCGATCTGTTTTTTCAGTGCTGATATAAGAGAGATTTTCTTTTTTAAAACGTTGCATTTTAAGGAGAAATGTGTGGAAGGGATGAGTGAAATTTCTTCCTACCCAAGAAGTAGTAAAGAAAGACTTACGTTATGCGACGTTCACGTCCGCATGCGAGACACTTCGACAGCAATAATTCTTTGATAGTAACATATCTTTTATTCACGCCAATGCGAGGATTGAACTGTTGACCGGAAAGTAGTACGGTCAGTAAGACGACAACTATATGAAAACATCATAATCTTGAAATGACCGGGACGATGATAATTTATGAATTATATTCAAGTTATAAATGATTATTACCAGTTTCGTGAATTATCGATTAGGATACAGTATTTTTATCAAGAAAATTGGATTTGAACTTCATGAAGATTTTTTCTTTCCTTCCCATTCCTCGAAATGAAATATAATCTAAGATGAATTATTGCTCTGACTAAAGTGGTAGCGTCAAAATGTCTTCAGCTACGTTCACTTCATCACATCTTCCTGTGAACAAAATCAGTTTTTGCATACAAAGCATGCTTGTCTCTCCTTCCCTTCCCCTCTCTCGTTTATCTTTGATTTTTCCATTTGATAGTCTCTGGCAGGTTGGCTTTTTTTTTGTTCCTCGGGTGCTTTTTAGTTTAATCATTATAGCAGTGCCATCATTTTAACTCTAATCCTAAACACGTTATAATGTTTGAAGTGGAAACAAAGGAGAGAGAGAGAGAGAGAGAGAGAGAGAGAGAAATAAAAGACGTTTCATTTGCAAGATTTTAAGATTTACATTGTCATTGTTTTTAGCAGTTAGGATTGAGAAGTGCATGTGCAATCTCATGCATTTATTCATTCATTTATTTTCGTTTCCCTTTCCCCTCCCTTTCGTTCCTTTCATTCCTTTTCCTTCTCTTTTTCTTTCTCTTTCCATTCTCTTGCAATTATCACTTCA
Source organism: Acanthocheilonema viteae (assembly GCA_900537255.1). Lineage (NCBI taxonomy): Eukaryota > Metazoa > Nematoda > Chromadorea > Rhabditida > Onchocercidae > Acanthocheilonema > Acanthocheilonema viteae. The sequence continues at coordinate 22,030 of UPTC01000866.1, read as the reverse complement.
AAACGTACTATCAAAGTTATCTGCACCATTCCGTGTTATGCTATACTATATCATGTCATGCATTATTCTATACTATACCATACCATGTCATGTCAATGTCTTCCCGTTCTCACAATCATTCATTGTGTTTTTCCCCGATAGATACATTTCGGAACATTGCTCGAATCTTCTCTCTCTCTCTCTCATCACATACGTTCTATTTCTTCTTTTCCTGACTGGTATTTTCAGTTGCCTTTTTTGAGTTCTTTGAATTTATGAACTATTCACATAATTTACTTTTAGAATGATGAAGCTGAGAAAAGAAAGAGCTTATTGGGATGATATGGAAATGTTAATTGAGAAAAGGAAAGGGATTTGCAGTTGAAAATATAAGTGAGATTATTTAATCTTTGTTTATCAAAGTTTTTTAAATCTTACATTGATAGCATGAAAAGCAATCTTTAGTCTCGAAATTCTTATTTATTCTAATGTTATTTGTGCGTTTCACTTTTAAGAATTCTTAGTTACAACAAGTTTTCAAATGGAGAAAATTAGAATGCATACATCACTTTAAAGTTTTCTCCATTATTCCATCATAGTTTATCAATGATATCATTCTTACTTGCCTTATTTAAAATAAAAACTCATTGAACTCATTTTCATAATAATGCTGCTCATTTTCAACATCAAAACGCATCGTCGAGAATTTTCATGATTTTACATCTTTTATGATACCTATCATATAAACATTCAATGCTTATTCGGACTGTTTAAGCTAAGTTGGCATTTCTTTGTTTGAACCTTGCGTGATATATGTCGAGTGAATAATGTATTTATTTTCGTATTCATTTCAAACAACTGATGGCATGTACTGTTAAATTTATAGGTTCCTGGCTGGTTGTAAAGGTCTTCGCAATCCCACCTGAAACTGGGTCTCAACCTCTGATGTTTAAGAAGGTGAGCAAAGTCTCAGGTGTCATTGCGGAAGTTACCGAACTTCTTCATGGCCTTTATCCACTATTGTCCAAATATTCCACTAAGGATTTCTTAATATTTTTCATCTGTATTAGTTCAGATAAACTTTAAAGGCTATCATTATGAGTTATATTCTCATGTGATTACTGTTAAGCATTGATCAAAATAAAGTTGAAATAAGCTATTGATATAATTGTATGTTAAAACTAAATCATTTGCGCTGAGTTGTATGAATTACTGTTTTAATAATTGTATTTGATGTCTGAGATGTATGTTACATAGATCATATAAATGGCTGATAGCAAACATATTATCATGATTTTATTTGGTATTTCAATTTAAAAAATTCAAGTGATTTTGGTGGTTCGATTCCTTAAAAAAGTCAAAGTTCCTCTCTGTTAGGTAAAAGAGTGATTGTTTTTGATATGCATAAGGCTTGGTTTGGTGCAGTTTTCACGATTAGTAACCTTATCAACTTTAGCTTCTTAAACTCTCTTCTGTTTAATGTTTTTCAACATCAATTTCTGGAGAGGCATATTGTTGAATGCATTTTCAAACTAACAAAATTATACCACCATTTTTCATAGCTATTTTTTTTCAATGCGATTCTTCTAAATGAGAATATTTATTTAATTGTGTTTTAATATTATTTTCAACTTTTTTCCTCTAACATGAACATTTTATTGCTCCTCACTTTCGTTTACTTACTTTAACGCATTTTCAAAATGTAAAATTGAAATCCATATAAGAATGGAATATTGCTCACGGAACAGGCCTTTTTAGGTTTTTATTCTGCACTCAAAATTTGTAGGAAATAGATAAAGATATGCCTATCGTAACATTTTGTATAAGATTTCACTATCAGCAAAGCCGATTCTGCTGCGCCAGCCTTACTGATTATACCTTTCCGTCTAACTTCTTTGTTAAGTGAAGCTGCCATAATTACAAGCAGTACATACATGCTATATGTTTTCTTTTTCTTCATAAACAAAAGTATTAACTGGACTTGACACAATGAAAGCGATGAATTTTGCATCTTCAACGACTTTGTATAAGTTGTCACGAACCAAATTCCTCAAAAATGAGAATAAATTCCTTCGCCAGTAGTCTTCAACACTTCTCATCTCTTATAGCGCCTCTACCACTCAATACAACCATGCCAACAAATCCTTACATGGAAATTTGGTAATCTATTTTTGCATCAGAATTAGCTATTTGTGCTTTTCTTCTCATCCATCGCCTACGCTGTAATATAAGACCCATTTTTCAGAATAAATTTTATTGATAAAATACGATTTTAGTTGCTGTATTAAGCTTCCCTCATGTAACGTTTCATCTTTATTATTTATATTTAATAATTATGTAAAGCTTTTCGAAATTTTTCTTGAAAATAGTTCAGTGATGAAATTGCAGGATACCGATGAATTTTGCAGGGAGTGAAAAACACACGAACTTCGATTGTCATTTCCTTCCTTCGAATCCTTTGAATTTAAAACTGGACAATAGAAAAAATTAACTGTTGAAATAAAAACAGGTTAAAGTTTGGTTATAATTTTCCAAATCTTTCTAATAAACTGATCATAAATTCTGTTGAATTTGTTGAAACACTGATTTTCTTTCTGGCATTTAAAGGTATTTTAAAAAATATTTCAATTCAAATACTTTCATTAGCTCTATCCTTCTTACTCAGATTCTTACGAAACATTTAAAATGATTTAAGATCTATTTGCTTTATTTTAACAGTCAGAAGAATCAACTGAATTTCAAATTCCGGATTCTCAAAAGACCGAAACGGGAGAAATGAAGAACAAAGACTGTAATACGCTAAGAAAATAATTCAAGTCCAGGGATGAAGATATACAGAAACATATTTCTACAGTGCCTAAGATCAAAAGTTTTCAGAAATTGAGATAAAATCAGGATGTTAAAAATAAAACTGAAAAATTCCCATTTGGATTATTTTTTTTACCCGATAAATCGTGTTATTTGATTCTTTCATAAGATCTTTTTTTTTTTTAAAAAAAATTGATCTGTTCAAGTTAGAGTGAGAAGAAAAAATGTCTGAACAAGTCAATATCCTCGCATGTTTTTGATTGATCTCTGAATAAGTTCCCCTCAGGTTCGTGTGTTTCAAATAAACCATCTTAAATACTGAATGTACACTCATCTTTGGCCACAAAATTTCAAAGCTCTCTAAAAAACATAGCAACAAAAGCAGAAAAACATAAGCAATCCTTTTGTTCCTATAAAAGTTGCCAAACTTTTTAGAATACAACGGATTTTTAACAAACAACTTTCCAGAAAGCCAATTTCTTTAAGTGCCTATAAAAAAACATTAGGTTTTTTCTGAATAAAATATACGAATCAGAAACTGTGTCATTCAGAATAGCAACGTAACCTGTTTGAAAGGAACCAAGGGGAAATTTTCTTTGAGTATCTCTTTTATTGAGTAGGATATTACTGTGATGTTTGGAATTTTTTGGCGAAATCTTGAGAAGTAGGCGGTCATATATATACATATGATATGGTATGATATGATATGACAATGAGAAATTGAAGGTTTCAGAATTGAGTTTATTCGTCTTTTAGATAAGCGCAAGATTCAAAACGAAAAACTTTTCTTAAACTAATCTTCTAGGTAGCTATTTACAATAAATTCGGTTGCATTTACGTCTCGATTGGCGCTAGGATTTGGAAACTTATGAATTAAAAGTACGCTATTTTTTCAAATCCCACTAAAGTTTGGCTTGGATTTGCATTGTATTTAGCAAATTTTCGTTTCGCATCAGGTGATGTGCTATAGTGAATAAGTAAGCTGGTAAATTACGGTAAAATAACATTGGTAAATGTCATTTTATAAATTACGGCAAAATAACATTAGTAAATGTCATTTTAAGGAAGTAAAGGATTGACCTTTTTGTTTATTCAGATTTTTTCTGACAGATTAGCTTATTCAGAAAGTTTTACCACAATTTTTTATGGATTTTAAAATCTCAAATATAAATTATATAAGTATCATGATATATGTACTTCGAAATAGCCTTCAAACTGGATAATTTAATTAAACAGTTTATTTTGAGTGTTTAATCAGAAAACGATCCGACATCTTCACCAGTAACATTTAAATCACTTACCTTATTTTATTATAACAACTTCCTACTATGCCTCTCTCTCGATCTTTTTTCGAAAACAAAAAATTTTTTTATTCATTCTCAAGATTTCCATCTTATGACGGATAGATAACGTTTAACTGAAAGTTTAATTCCGAAATCTTCCCACTCAAAAACAAAAAAGCAATACATAATTCCAGCATTTTCATTCGTTAACATAGCTGAAATCAGACTTAAAGAATGTAATACAACCATCTAACATAATGAATGAAAATCTTCATATTTTACTCTCCAGCAGTTTTCCTCACTGAAACATTTCAAAATGTCATGCTTTAGCATTTTCTATTTGTTAAATAAGTAATAACTTACTTGCAACCGAAATATTCAATGACCGAAGTAGCTAGTGGACGAGGAACATCAACAATTACGGGCTTACATTGTTTGCATCTTCCTGTACTGCAGTTGAGAGAAAGATTGTAACTATCAAAGAACTGCAAGAAGTCCTCAGAACTTCTCCTTATGGTTAAAGTTTGTGCTAGGGAAAACTAAAGTAAGGTTGGCTTTTTTGTTAGCGGGTCCTTTTCAGTGCTAACTGAAACCATTACCTTTAACGAACAACGATGTATCTTCATATTCTGCGTCCATTTCAATTTCAGCAACTATAATGACCACTTATTCTTTTCATACAAATAATAACGATTAAGGTGATCTTCACAGTAATCAGAAATAAATTAAGAACTTGCCTACCGAAGAATCGAAAGACATCCATCGAAGGACAACCCAGTCTGAAACTTAAATCGAAATGCATTGGGATCATTAATCTCATAGTGACTCCAATCATCTGGGCAAACTGCATTCTTGTCATTTTCATGGATTGATTGAAGTGGTGATGGACGGGAGCTGTCGGCCTGATTCATTAATGTCGTTTGTTGGATGGGTCCCGAGAATTATTCCTAGTAAGAGTCGGGTCAGTTTCAGCTAGTTACCACTCCGATCATATTCAATTGACTGACAGAGTTCAGTTCACAAAGTAAATGATTTCGCTTGAGAATGGCAACAAAGAAGAAAAAGAGCAATAAGAAGAATGATTGGTAAGATCGTGAAAGCATTCTTATTGACCTTAGTCTCACCAAAGTGTTACAGTAGTGGACTAAAATTAAAAAGCTTCTGTTGCTGTATTTTTGAAAAGTTATATATGACTTTCTCTTCTTTGTGGGGAATGAACTTAGTTACCTTGCCGCGGTAACCTGCTACCAACATTACTGTGAAAATTTTACCAAGTTTCATGGTTTCATTCCGTTATTTTGCATTAAAAGCCCGGTAGTAAATAGGTCGGAAGATCTGGATACCAAAATAGCAGAATTGAAACTCTCATCTGGTTCTGAGACTGGTGACGACGATGGGAGTGAGGACGAAACAATGGTACCTGCTTATGGAAAAGGGAAAAGTGGAGCATTCAATGTGCTTGCTGAAGTACGTCTATTTTCGTCATTTATTAGGCCAAACTTTCTACTCAGAGGCTTGCTTATTTCTTGCAGCTCTCCTTTATTGTTTTATTCTCTCCTTACTGGATCAGTCAGGTGGAAGTAGCCGTGGTTAACGTAAAGTCTGGATTACTGATATTTTGACTAGAATTTCTGCAAAATGTTGTTTAGTTATATTTAACAACTCTTTCATGTTTCAGCGTGGTTCTGAGGACGATGATACGGAGAAGGAAGAAAATGTTAGTGAAGATTCTGATAAGGCAGACGAGATTGAAGAAAACAAACAAGAAAGAAGGAAGATGAATGAAAAGAATAAACCCAATGAGGCAAAAGGGTTTTCTAAGCAACAAACAACAATAAAGTTAAAGGAAGAGGGAAAAGGAAAGGGGAAAAAAGGCAAAAAGGTGATTTTTGTGAACTGAGCATATGTTTAGTTAAGGTACTTCTTTTATCCCATTATGATCATAAGCTCATTTTAGTGTTTGAAAGAAGATGAGGATTTGGATGCTTTGCTTGCGGATCTCGAGAAACCAAGGGAAAAAGTATCGAAAGAAAAGAAGAAAAAAGGGGCAGCTTCTGGTGTGTCTTACACAGCAAAAATAGGAGCTAATGAAAATTTGAAAATATCTTCAACTATTGAAAATGTTACAGGCAAATTATTTATTCATTGAAGTTGAGAGAATGTTATGTGAGATTAATTTCCCAGGTTGCCTGGCTTTAGTATTTCATGTCCTGTAACTTTTGGACCATGTATATCACAAAAGATTATTTCAGTTGATGCTGATAAAGCTGAAGAAATAGCTTCTGTAACAGTTGATGCCGGAGATGTTATGGCCAAGAAAAAAGATAGAAAGAAAAAGAAAAAAAGTACAGCAGAAAAGGAAAAACCAGCAGAGTTTGAATCACTTATTGAAGGAGATGCTGTTTCAATGGAAAATCAAAAAGTGAGAAACTACATTGACCCGTCGAAGCATGGCTATTAGTTTAGAAAATCTGCTACTTTTTACAGTAAATGTTTAAAAATTTAAAGACTCGAAGTTTGTTTGAATAGATTTCTTTGAGGCAAGTGATACAACAGAAAAAAAGAAGAAAAAGAAAGGTGATGCAAGAAAGGATGGAGACAAGAAGGAAACAAAAAAGAAGAAACATGTACGTTTGACTTTATTTCTAACATAATTATGTAGTGTCTATTTGTAATTGTTTTCTATAATTTATGTGGGGATTTTGCTTCTGTATAATTGTTATGAAGTGCCTCTATCACTTCAGATGGATTATGTGATTTCCAATCTAGATAAAGTGACATGTTTCCAGGTCGATTTTATCAAAGAAATATTGCGTAGAAAGCAAGAGGAAGAGGAAAGGATACTAAAGGAGCAGAAGGAAGAGGAGGAGAGGTTGATTGCACAACAAAAAGCGAAGGAAGAAGAAGTGAACTTTTTTTTTTGCTAATTTACTGCCTCTATGTGGGATTGAGGAGTCTTCAAATTCTAAAGTAGGTATTTTTGTTTAGGAACGATTGGCCAAGGAGAAGAGAGAACGTGAAAAACAGAAGAAAAAAGAACGTGATGAAAAGTTGAAGGCAGAGGGAAAGTATCTTACACCAGCACAGAAAGAAAAGCTGAGGAGACAACAAGCATTGTTAGCTAATTCAAGTATGGCTTTCTGATTGATCATGTCAAATAATGTATTAATGTAAGTAGCGGATTAATATTCGCTGTTTCATATTTTTTAGACATCATAATTCCAAGTGCGCTAAGGCGAGAAAATGAAGAGGCGCCGGTGAAACGTCCTGTGTATGGCAAGAAAAAACCGAAAAAAGAGTTGAAACAAGACAACAGAGGTTTTTTTTTCACTACAGTTTACTAATTCCAAGTCCTTATTTTGATTAAGTGTTTTTATTTTGGTTCTTCTTGTGATATTACTGATTTTATTTTACATTGTTCTGTTCTAGAACTGGCTCCAGAAAGTGTTCAGTCTTTACCAACTGCAGAGGTAAAAACTCCAGAATATCTTGAGACGGTAAAGCCACAAGATGAAGAAATACTTAGTTCGTGGGATGCGGCGGATGACGTTATTGACAACTGGGAAAATATGCATGGGGAGGAAGAAGTGGCATCATGTGTTGTAAGGCAAGCAACTACTCCTGCAAAAGATGAGGTTTGTAATTTTCTTCAAGTCATAGCATTATTTCATTTTTCCTGAAGAAACTAAGAATATGCAGATGATTTATCTTACTGTTGCAGATCCTTTCGTTGGATTTTGGGTCAGAACAATACGTTGAAGAAGCAGGAAGCTCCGATTCTTCAGAAGAATTCGATGAAGAAGACGAGGAAGAAACCAGTGATGATGAGCACGAAAGTCGAGAGAGCAAAGAACAATTGAAAGAAAAAGTTCGAGCACGTTTGAAGGTTATACTTTCATCTTTTGACTCGGTGAGTGTTGTTTTATTTTTTGAGAATTTCGTTTTAGAAACGACGTGAGCAAGCTGAAGCTAAACGTTCAATAAACAACTTACGATCACCAGTCATCTGTGTGCTTGGACATGTCGATACAGGAAAAACGAAGATGTTGGATACGGTACTTCAATTCCTTCGTTTTATTGTGTGATTGTGTTCTGCTTATTTTTTTTAGTTGATATATGTTTCAACTGTTTATTTAATAGATACGACGCACAAATGTACAAGATGGAGAAGCTGGCGGAATAACACAGCAAATCGGTGCTACACAAGTGCCGGCTGCTGCAATTATGGAACGCACGAAAATGGTTCGAGATGTGAGTGTTAATTCAAATTTCTTCATTTCCGCTCTAATTTTTTGTCACTTTGCATTTTACCCATATTTTTTTACAGTTTTTTTTTTTCAGTTTAATGGCAGTGAAATGAAAATTCCTGGACTCTTAATAATTGACACTCCGGGTCACGAAAGTTTTTCGTAAGTTCTTTTATTTTTGATAGTAAATGTCATGATAATGATATAACCTACAAAATCCAGTATCTTCGCAGTGTTGAAATGACAGTAATCTATTGGATAAAAAGTATCAATGGAAAATCTGAAATATTTCTGTTCAATGTGAAATAAATTCCATACACTATTGAATATAATTTTTCATAGGAAGTGGGCATTGTAAGCATCCATAATTATTTAATGTTTTAACCGGAGCTGCTTTGAGGGATTTTCTCTTTTTCTCATATAACTTGCTATATATCCTTTATACTGAAAGATTCAAATTATTGTTGCATGAAAGATGCGGAACGGAGAGTAAAAAATTTATTAAATAGTGGGAATATTAGAAATAAAACCAAAACAAATGCACACAATCAAATTTGTATGGGAGTGATATAGTGAATGAATGAGACCATATGGATGATGCTGTACGAGATTTATTTCTGTATAAAATCTAATATGTTTTTTTGAGTGCCAAGCATAGTTTTGCAGGAATTTACGATCTCGTGGTTCTTCATTATGTGATTATGCAATTTTGGTTGTCGACCTGATGCATGGGCTTGAACAGCAGACACTCGAATCGCTTAATTTGCTGAGGAAGAGGCAAACTCCATTTGTAATAGCACTGAATAAAGTAATTTTTAGCGCAGTTTTTGTATTTTTATATCGTTTTTTCCTATATAATTATCATATCTCATGGTTGATGGAATTCAGATCGATCGTTTATACGATTACGAATCAAATCCACGAAAAGATATCTACCAGCATTTGAAATCACAACCACTCAATACCCAGCTGCAGTTCAAAGAACTTAAAGATAAAGTTGTGTTACAGTTCGCTGAACAGGTACATTTATCTTGACCATCTTAATTCAAGAAAAATAAAAAAATGCTTTGAGAATTAGATAGTTTTGATTAATACCTAGATGAAGCTAGAACACTATAAAGTTTACCCTACTAATAGACATATTTGCACGAGAATTAGATTGGTTTTAATTCATTTGTATGTTATCTCATCTTTTTAAGGGAGTAAACGTTGTTATGGCGAACGAAAATCCAGATTTAAACGAATATATTAGTATGGTCCCAACTTCTGCATTTCTTGGAGATGGTATTGGTAATATTATGGCGCATATTATTAATGATTCTCAGAATAGACTAGCTGAGAAGTTAGCATATTTCGAAGAGCTTGACTGTACCGTTATGGAGGTAAGGAAAATAGTATAATTTTTTTTTCCGTTATCTGTGATAGGTGGTGTTTACTGTGTATTCACCGTCATTCATACACAATAACGCATCTGAATATCTAGTCGGTACTTGAACCGCTTTGATATCTGATTAATTTTTGGGTAACTGCTAAAAAGCGGCACAAGGGATAGGGGCCAAGGGGAAGGTTAATACAGTTTCTCCTCACTCGTGTACCATTATGGAGGCAAGGAAAATAGTATAATTTTTTTTTCTAATCCTTGTTTCTAATAGTGTAATATATTATAATATATCTAATAATAAGATTGAAAATTTGTACTTTTTTTCAGGTTAAGTCTCTTCCTGGATTAGGAACTACAATAGATGTTATACTAGTTAATGGTTTGTTAAAAGTAGGCGATATTATTGTTCTTACGGGTACTGATGGGGCTATTATCACTCAGATTCGTGAGCTGTTGATGCCTCAGCCTTTGAAAGAATTGAGAGTCAAGGTACAATTAATTTTTTATTTAATGTTTTAGTTTAATTTGAAAAGCAATACAGTTACAATTGAGGTTTTTATGTAAGCAGTCTTGAGTCATTTCGGTTATGTTTGGTGACAGACATGAAATATGCTTAAGTAAAGAGTACATTTCATCTATATATATAAATGTTGGCACATTTTTAGAATGCATATGAACATTATCAAATGATAAAAGGTGCACAAGGAGTTAAAGTGCTTGCAAAGAATTTGGAAAAAGCACTCGCTGGCTTGCCATTGTTTGTTGCAAATCGGGAAGATGAACTTTTCGTACTCAAGTATGCTTTCTATTCCTGAAAATAATGAGGAGGGTTCCTCGTTTCCTGGAAATTTTTTGCTTATATAAACATCGCAAATATGTTTTATTCAGAGAAGACTGTGAAGCGCAGTTATCAAAAGCTCTTATGGCTATCAAGAAGAAACCTGAAGGTGTATACGTTCACGCTAGTACACTAGGCTCATTAGAAGCTTTATTGGAGTTCCTGAGGGTATGATTTTATTCTTCTGAAACTTTTTCTGTAGTTATGTTATTTATTTCAAAGACAAATTTTTCTTTGTTTTTTCCTATGTAAATTTATAAGTCTCTTATTTTTAAAAAAATTTCATTTTTAGACGCAAAAAATACCATATTCAAACGTGAATATCGGACCAGTTCATAAAAAAGACGTGCAGAAAGCAGCAGCAATGCTGGAAAGAAAAGAAGAGTATGCTTGCATACTTGCATTTGATGTTCGTGTTGATCGTGAAGTTGAACAGTTTGCAGCTAGTGAAGGTGTTCGCATTTTCTCCGCTGACATTATTTATCATCTGGAGGATAGTTTCTTGAAATACAGGTATATGATTTTGACATCATAGAAAGCAGAAGTGATATGTTCGAAAAAATAACATCAGTTTGAAATCCAAAATATGTGCTTCATAAAAAAATCCGTTGAAGTTTTATGAGGAAATTGAATTTTTAACTCTTCAAGTATTATCAGTCATTTTCACAAATATGTATGTTTCAAACATTGTGGTGCATGACACATTCCTTGTTTATTGTTATCGCAACTGCGATCCGTTGGACATTGGAATCATGTTTGTATTCACGGACGTGAAGACACAAGAAATAGATCCACAAAAGTGAAAGGAGGGTTTGTCTATTGTTTCTGAATTTCAGAGAAGAGTTGAGACTTAAACGCCGACGACAGAATGAACATTTAGCAATTTTTCCATGCAAATTGAGAATTCTTCCGCAACACATATTTAATGCCCGTAATCCCATTATAATTGGTGTATCTGTTGAAGCTGGACAACTCAAACGGGGTGTTCCGTTGTGTGTTCCCTCTAAAGACGTATGTTCTTATTAATTTTTGAGGCTGTTTTTGCTTCCTGCTTATCTATTCAGAAAGCTGAAGTCATATTTTCTTAGTTATTTTTCTCTGAGTTTCAATTTCAGTCTATCTTCATCGGCACCGTGTCAAGTATTGAGAAGAATCATGAACAGGTAGAAATAGCTCGTGCAGGGGAAGAAGTTTGCATAAAAATAGAAAATACCACTGGCGAAGCACCAAAACTTTATGGAAGGCATTTTACGCATCAAGATACATTAGTCAGTCGGGTAAGTTTCTCCAGATTTTAAGAAAGTAAGAAACTTATGTTTCATTGTGTATTTGTGTTTTTACTCAGACTCGTATTGTCAGGATTTATGAAAATTTTGATTTTTAGTAAATTTCGAATAGTGTCGGTACTGTCAACTGTTTGTTGACGTGCGTTAATTTAAAATGCTAAATCGTGTCACATTTTAAAATAACTCTTTGAATTGGGAAATTGAATTGATTTTAACATTTGTAATAACAGCTAGATATTCAGCATCAAGGAAAGGTAGAAATGGGATCTTATTTTGTATGAAGCTTATTTCCTTAATTCAGATAACACGTGAGACAATAGATGTTTGCAAAACACATTTCCGAAATGATTTATCAAAGACAGATTGGCAGTTAGTGGTTCATCTGAAGAAAATTCTTGATATAATGTGATTGTTGTTTTACTAGCTAAAACTAAAATGTATTATAACGAATCCAGTACGGTTTTTTTGCTGTTTAACTTTTTTACATTGTTTTTTAACTTATTTTTACTTTCATCTGTTATGTATGGGAACGCATAAAGGGAATAAATTGTCATAAATATATATCAACTGCTCAGGCTTTCGAAATGAATAATTATTTGAAGCGCTGTCATGCCAATCATAAATTCGTAAAAGATATGGAAGTGTTTCTTGTTCATAGCATGAACTTCAATGGACGTTACCATTTCTAGTCGTTTTGTTGGAGTTTGGATTTCCGAAATTAGCAGTGGCTTAGTATGTTTCACCTTATAACAATGGGACAAAAGCAAGAAGAAAGATAAATTTTGTGCGCGATTGACCACCAAACTTAGGAGAAGTATGGGACTGCTAATCCATTCCGTGCACCTCTTCAAATTCCTATGTCAAGTAATCCGTCCCAAGACAGATGATCCGATTCCTGAGATTTGGAGATCATTTATGGTATTACAGACAAGTTTTTCGCCCTTTTTTCCAAGTTACCATATTACATTCGCTTTGCAATTCTCAATGGCAACAATAATCGGAAATCGGTCACTGTCTTCCCTCACAACTAGGTCAAGGAGTACACATTCAGCGAGCACTACAAACTGCACATATTTTCAGAGCTGTATTTTTGAAGTTTTTGTTGATGCTAAGTAGATATTTTTGTGTTCCCGATCAAGACAATGCTTCTTGATATTGGTAATAGCGGCGATACGATATCTGTTATTTTTCAAATTCCATAAAGAACTTTATAAAAAGAAAAAACAAATATGGGTTTTGAAATTATTAATGTTTTAGAAGTGCACTGCAAAAACAGTAATATCGTCATTGTAAATTTATTTTCAACTCCTTGTCAATGCTTAAAAGATGAGATACAAGACATTTTGTTCATCTTAATGTTCCTCTAAATTGAAGAAAGAAAAAACTGATAAACAAAATTTGTTAATCTTTCTTATCGATCTCCTCTCTAGTTCTGATAGCAAATGATGTATTTTGATGCTCTCATTACTTCGAGATTTTTCCCGAAGAACTGTAAGAAATATCTTTGCTGGTTAAGTTTGTTGCTACAATTGTCTGTTGCAACAGTACTTCATCTAGCATTATCTGCGATAATTTTCCAGCCTTCACACATTGGATATTTCGAAAAGGTCGTGCATTTCTCATGTAAAATTTTTTTACGTCATATGAATATTTCGAAACGATTTTAAAAACATATCGAAGACTTTTGCGGTAAATATTAATTAAATTAGAACAATTCACTAAATTTGAACTATATATTTTGGATTTCATTTATTTGAAAAAGCAATTCGCTGTTTTCCTAGAAGTGGAGTACTTTTCAGTTTCTCTGCTATGAGAAAGAATGTATGAAATTAAGAAAGATGTACGAACTTTGGCCACCCCATCGTCATGCAGTTCTTTATCTCATCTTTTCTGCTTTCGCTCACTGCACTGTCAGGTAAATTGCATATATTTCTGGTATGGATAAAAGTAAGAATATTCTTTTAACTTTCTGCTTCATCCATTATGTACAGATTATTTTTAACAAACTTTTCCGAGCAGAGTACCAATGGAACTCCTTGAAAACGCTTTTGAGACTTAGAATAAATTATTGATCACATTCAATTCCAAGAAGAGTTAGTATTTATGATTAATTAAGTAATCGTTTAGAAGGAATTTTTGACAGTAATTGAAACAATCCAAATTGTGTTAGCTTAGTGTTGATGTATTTCATTTGATTTAATTCCTCTAAACAGATACTGCCTGCATGCAACGGCTACTGCTCGTTCTGTCTCGAAGAACGAGGAAAAGAATGAACTCCAACCTTCCTATCGGAAATATCTCCACTCATTCATCCTTTCCACTCTCATCTTCATGTTAACTTTACATGTGCAACGGATCAGTGAGTTCCACTTCGTCATCATTATCCTCAATTATGTACACACATTGCTCGCTGGCGCTATTGTTACCTTTATGTGTGTTTAATACCTTGCCGGCGCTATTGTTACCTTTATGTGTGTTTAACATTTCGCTATTATCTATGAGCCATTGTGAAGTATGTGTTTTCCTATGATTAAAACTATAACAGCCAAATGTGATGAGCATTGCTAAAGTTTGAAAGAAATATATTCCATGATATGCCTGAGCAGTTTAAAAAGAAAATCGACATTGCAGTAATATGAGAAATGGAAGGAAATACATTTTTGTTACCAAATAATCTTCATGAATTCTAAAAATTTCTAAGATTTGTTGGAGTAAGAGAGATGGAAGTATTAAACATGACAATCATTTTCTAACTTTTGTAGTTAGGAAATTGACAAGTTGTGGATAAATTTGTATCACAGTATATACTATATTGTATCGTATGAGTTTTCGCAATATTGATGACACATCGAATATTCAGTAATATCCAGGAAATGTAATCGTTTCAACATTTTGCAATAATAATAATGATTAGCGACTAATCAGTTTTCTAACTTCTGATTTTGACATTTCATATTTACACACACCATCCATTCTTTAAATTTATTAACGAATTTTACTTCTTGTTGATAAAGTTGTAAATATATTCAAGCAGTGAAGTCAAAGAATCACTATGAGATCCAAGGACTCGTATGGATCATTTCAGCTTTTTCCTACTCATTTCTTTCTTTCACAATTTTTCCATACAAATAAATAACACTTCAAATTCAGTTTCTTTTTCTTTTTTCTATTATTTCTTTATCTGTTTTTATGTGCATTATTTACTAACTTATTTTGGTGGAGATTCATTTGCAATTTTGGCTAGTTGCTCAGGTGTCATATCAGGACATGCTTCGTAACCTCCATCTTCCCCATCACCGCTACCACCTCCTCCAGCCGCGGCACCATCAGTCTCTTTTTTCGGCTCAATCTGCAACCGCGAAAAATTGCTTTTTCCAATCAATTTGTTGGATTTTAACCTTCTTCATGCTCCTATTTTAAATTTCTTTTGATCCTTAAACCGAAGGGTAGCATATTTCTCTATGTTAACATTCCATTAACTTGTTTCGCATCCATTCTTTTGCCGTGACAAGCGATCTCAACTTCTGTGACCTATTTTGGATATGTTTGTGTTATTAGAGAGGTGTCATTAAGGAGAAAAATGATAGAATTGAAAAGAGACCTCTTTGCTTGCTTTTTTTTCGCTTGGTTTCTGAAAAGCGAAAAATCAATTCAATACTGTACAACACATATTTGTTAATTACACAAACAATAGCTGTAATATATTCGCTCTTATATTCGGTCTTGAAAAGTGAAAAATATTTCCAAATAGTTGATGAAAACCTTTTCTGCAGGTGTAGAAGAAGGTACTGCTGCAGGTGTTGATTGTTGGTGAACTGCTGATTCATCTTTTTTTCCTTCCCCTTCTTTGCCTATTACAGGTTGCGCTTTTTTGGAAGCTAAAGAATTTGTACATCAAAGTAGGCCTAGTGTTCAATGCACTGCTCTCAGTATTACTGAAAGAACTCAACAGGCGGTCATCTCTCTTAAAATATTTTATTTGGATGGTCAAACTTAGAACAGTCATATTGTTCCCTCTTAACTGCCATTTTTTAATTCATAACAATCACCGCTAGTAAAAGAATGGCTCAATTATATAATAATCATATTATCAAATATAGTAGGATAGTTAGAGGTGGTATATAACATTAATTGTGAGACCATTATATCAGTATAAATTTGTATTTTTATCAAATTAGTACGACAGATTGTCTGTTGCATAGCTTCACATCGATTAGAAAACACTCTGTTGTATTTTGAATCAATTTTGAAAAAACTTTGCAATTTTCATACATCAAAAATATTTCCTTAAAATGATTAGAAAACGTATTGTTCGATATTAATTATTTAAGATATGTTTGAAATGTCTGAATCGAGAGAGAAACTTACAGCAACCAATGATAAGTAATGAGAAAATGAAGGTAGGAACTATTGAAAGGATGCACACAATCGTAACCAGCGTTAACATTTTTACTGTAAAATAATACAGTGTCTAAATGTCTCATATTTCAACAGAAGAGGAATATTAATGTGTGAGAAGGTAAAGCATTTACAAAACCGATTATTGTGGACAGTTCCACTTAGTTGCATCAAGAATGCATTATTCTAACGACCAACTGAACACATAGTTCGGAAAATGTCCCACTCACTGACTGTTTCGAGCCACCAGACGACAGAAACTAAAGAAGAGTAAATAATAAATATCTTGTTTTGAAGCTCCATATAAAGCATTCAGTCCACATTCTATTTAAAACTGCGGTATTTAATAAAAATTTGTAATTATGAAATAAATTCAAAACAAAACCAGCGTTTAAAATTTGATGAATATAGTCAATTAAAAAATTACTACAGTATGGAGTATGTAAATAAATTAATCACATACAAAAGTAACACAACAACAGAATGATAGAGCTTGTAAATTCTAATAATACAATGATGGCTAATTATGTGGACCATCTCTAGTCCTCTTTCATTATTTTTGTGATCATACGATGAGCAACAGCTATTAGCCCCTAAGAATCAGTAAAGAAAAGTTTTCTTGTGATAAGGTAGATAACTCTTTTTTTAATTTATATCTTTAAAAAACACATTGCTTCTAATTTTCATGTGGATAGCCGCAAAATAAGAAACAAAGAATGAAGGAATATCATAAAAACATAACAGATAAGAATAGAAAAACAATGGCTGCACAAACTTCAGACAACAAATATAGATTACCAATCACAGGAAATTAAAGCTTTTAATCTCTTGTACACAAGAAAATCAAAATGAATCAAATTCTTTCAATTACATAAAATCTACAAAGTCATGTAAAACTAATTTTTTGAATCGAAAATTTTATCTTAAATATCAGCTGAATTTTTCCAGGTCTCCCATCATTTCTCATAAACAATTATTATCGCAATCATCCGCTGCTTCATTACTTTTAATTTCCAGTTTCAACTCTGCAGTTTCATTTTCAAATCTGACGCTTACATGCTCATCATTATCTTGTTGCTTCAGCTTCGATATGTCATTTATTTCAACAGTTTCTAGTCCATTTTGAAGTGAGATCACAGCAAATCTTAAGAACAAATTATGCAGACAAAACATTACCGCAGAATTCTTTCATTAGGGTGAGAAAGGTTACCTTTCAGAATTTCTTCCCTGGGAAAGTAATTTTCAACGAGATTTTTAAATAATGTCTTCGGATATTGGAGACTATCATCTATCAATTTTCTTATAGCAACGCTGCTATCATTTTTTATATAATATTGAATAAGTGAAGAACAGTTAAAAATTAAATACCTTTGACGTCGTGCCAGATCCTCAACTGATAAAGCTCCATAACTTCGTACCAAAGGCCACATGCACGCATCCCAGCTTTTGTTCCACGATATTAAAGGATCGGAATGAACATTTGATATTAGTGCATTCAGTTGCTGAATACATAAAATTTGACAACTTCAATTAAGCACAAAATTTGAGATGAAATTTTGAGATGCTAAAAATTGGAAAGAATTGAAGAAATCAAGAAAGTATATTGAGAAAAACAAGTGAAAAGATTAGAGAAAATATATTGAGAAACACTCTATGATAAAAGATACTTTAAAGAGTAATGAGAAAATGGCAATAATACCCTTTATTTTTAGATCCTGCAGAACCAAAGAAAGTAAGTGAGTTTGCAGACACGAAGGATAGTTTCATTTATGTTTATTATAGCAGGAGCTTCTCCATCGTTTTAAATCTATTTACGATGATTTAAATTTCTAATATGAATAAAAACCTAACACTGCAATGAAGAGGAAAACCACATGTCAATGATTTAATAATATGTGAAAGTTCATGAGTAGTATCGAATAGTCGCCCATTATGACCATCTGAAACAAGCTCACCAATGCAACCAAATCGTTTAGCTATGACAGGTAAACCACATCCAAGCATATCCACCACCTTCATTGGTAGATCCAGACCTTAATCGTCAAATCATGAGTCTTAAATAACGTTTCAATCATACTGATTTTTCGAATAACACGTATCAGAAATTTAAAAATAAAAATGGGTTTACAAATCCCTTTGTTAACATCTATTTTACATTTATCTTCATTTCTAAGAATAAAACTGATCATCGCACGAGCTACTGAAACTATTATATCAAATCAACTTATTACCTGATGTGGAAGTATGCAGAGAGACTCCGATATCAGCACAACCAAGCAAAAGTGGATAATCTTCTGCTTTTAACCAAGGTGTTAATATTTCAACATTTTGCATTTGCATATGCTCAATGCGACCCAAATAATATGACCGCAAAGGTCCACGTCCAGTAATTATACATATTATGAATGGCAGCCGAGTTGCTGGATTCCTAATAAGATATTTATGAAGCAATACTCAGAAAAAAATAAAATATTTGGAAAAAATTAGTTAATTTAAGGAAACGTACGCTTTTGAAGAAAGTTTAGCAATATTATCAAATTCACGAAGCGCATCAAGCAAAAGTCCAAAATCTTCATCTTCTGTCCAACTTGTAGATGAAACAAGAAGTAGAGGACGATCATTTCGAAGATGCACTTTATTTCCACTATCACGATAAGAAAGTAGAGTTTCTAGAAGAAAAAAGTAACAAGATCTTTATTTTTTTCTATTGCATAAATCGAGCACTTGTAAACTAAATCAAATGTGCAATGAAAGTAACCTTCCATGAAAATGCAATCTCGCTGTAGGCTCGGATTATTAACAGTTTTAAAAATTTCGAATTCTCCACCGTAATCAATTAATTTCAAAAGAAATTTATGTCGCTCTTCATCAGTCAACTTTCGAAAGCTCCAGTCTGGAGGCCGATCATATACTGTAGCTGCACTTATTTCCCATGCATCAAACATATCTTGCCGCATAGCATGAGTTACACAAACGTTTAAATCGGCACGACGGCCAAAGTAACCTTCCCAATAATACATTTGCTCAACATATCTGAAAGAAATCTTCAAAAAGGAAAAAAAATCTAATTAAAAAAACTTATTATTAGGTAACATTCATATACTGCAAATTATGAATCAAAGGAAGCTAACGTTAGAATCTAACCTCTGCATGATTGAACATCTCTTCTTTCGATCAGCTTGGCGTTTCCTCCTATTTGCTGTTGCTGCTGCAGCCTGAACAGCTCGTTCTACTCGTGTCATTCTTTTTCCACGCATATCAGAAACATCATTTACTGAAATGCAGATAAAACTTTAGCCTGCGACATATTTCCAAATTCTCGAACAATTAACCATAGATTTAAAAAACCCCATATAATGCTATCAAAAACAACAATACCCAAGCCATGATCGTCAGAACAATTTAAAGAATTCTGCACTCGTCGATCTGAAGCACGACCAACACGTATTTCATCGATATTATATTTTTTGCGTAATACCGAATAAGTATAATTATGCCAGTCAATGATAAACTGTGCCCTTCTAACACGAGCACACTGAAATTTTATGTGTTAGAAAACATTTCAAAAGATAATGTAATAATAAGAAAAGAATTAAAATATAGAAAATAACACATTTTTTCGATGTTTCATGCAAGCCTAACTAATTTTTTAAAAAATAAAATATTATAGAAGTAAAAGAAACAACCAGCCAGCAAGCAAAAAGAGATGGTAATCCAGGAGGATTTTGGACCATAATCAATAGAGGCCAATCTATTCGAAAGAATAGCGTTAACAATAGAACAATTAAAGTCCACAAAAATTTCAGTACCAAAGCAAAGATAGGCCGCAGTTTACAGATGTATTCTGGCGGACATTTTAGTGATACAATACTGCAAAAACAAATAATTAAAATAAAGAAATAAACCAATAATAAAACCAGGATCTTAAGCAAGTAACCCAGCAGTTAAGACTACAGTTTGTACAGTAAATACTGCTTGGGAAAATAACTTATCCTTATAATAGATATACATTTGGCATGTTGATATCAAAAGGCAGAGTATTACTATTTAACTACCTGCACTTCGATTATAAATCGTATAAGCCAAAGTAAAAATATTATTAAATACCTAATGCATGGATGCTGCTGTATGAATTGATGTATTTCTGAATCTGTATAGCCCACTATTTGCACTCGATAATTTTTATCGGCCAACGACTTAGCGTGATAACACATTCGTGGGCTTCGGCCAATATCTCCAATAACCACCAGCGTTGCATTTTTCCCACGCAGCACCATTTTATTCACAAGTCTATAGAAGAAAGTTGCAAAAACAGCAATACCGGAAATTGGATGCCATAAATTTTATGCAAAATCCTTTATCCCGTAATGAATTAATATTTACCACTTCATCTTCATATTTCACAACATCACTTAAATCACAAAACTCTATTCGCGATATTGAACTGATTAAACATCATTATTTCGCAATTTGTAACAATATGTCGAACACTACATTCTCTTTATAAAAAGACTATGTCTTCCTCCATTCGATATAAACTTTATTGTTAATGATTAAAAAAGCTTCAGAATATCTCACTGAACAGTGAAATATTAGCAATGGCAACTTCTAGAAAATATGCTGGACCAGAATACGTTTAATTTAAAATTTTTATGTCACGGTAAATTCCTCATACAATACCGAACACACATACGATACTTTGGTTTTTCCTAAAGTTCATAGGCTCATAGTAAAACGGGACTTTAGCTTGATATAATATTCTATTTCAAACATCTCTAGCTAATACATATGTTAACTATACACTACAAAGAGCAGCTTCATTATTATTGTTAAAAATCACTATAAACAATTCCATCAGATACAAGACATATTTCCATAGTCACCACAAAACTAAACTGCACTGGAAACATCAAAATCGTAATAAACAGCTCAGTGTATTTGCTTATTTCTTCATATCAGAATCATGCACAATTCGTTAGTGACCGAGGAAATTAAAAACACATGCAATGACAAGTATACGAAAATAAAACGCGTTGTAAAAAAAAACCCTCTGTAAATTGGTATTTGCCTGCAATTATATTTACAAATAAAAAACTTCTATTATGGTGACTGTGGAAATAACATGAACGTACGGATAAAAACAATAGAATTTTGCTTATCTTAGTTTTATACCAAACAGTTTCATCTAAAACCGCTTGGTATAAAACTACTCACTAAAATTTTTAACATCTCATATAGAAGTGTCTCACATTAACTATTACTATCAAAAATATTTTCAGTAACAGAAAAAATATTAAATGAATGAAATACGAACAATGAAAAATTTAAACAACAGAAGAATGTTTCAAATAAATCGTTTTCAATCCACAACAGCATTAAATTCCGCAGTGAGTGAACTTAAATTTTGTAAAACAGTTTCTGTTGGAATTTCTGAAATCAAATACAATGATCAAAATTATGCATTCAAATCATAACCACACTCTCAGTGAAAAAATCGTAAAACCTCAAAATTGATTTATATGTATTATATATGCTTTCTTTTGAATGGAATATAAGCCATTAAAAATTTAATAACACAACTTTCTTAAAATCAGAAATCACATTTACAGTTTATCTAGATTAGAACATTATTTTTTTTATAACTGATACTTACTTGATGATTTCGATGGTGGAGGAACTGAGTCACTTTCTATGTTTTCCACAGGGGATGAATCATGCTCTTTATTGTCATGGATCTTTTTTAAACTACTCCGATTCTGTCGCTTGAGTTTCTTTTGTTCGACTGTGACCTTAAAAATACTCACGTATGT
>UPTC01000865.1:0-24677 GCA_900537255.1 Acanthocheilonema viteae | reverse complement strand
TGTGTGTGTGTGTGTGTGTGTGTGTGTGTATGTATATGGGAAAGAGAGAGAGAGGGAGGAACAAAGGAAATGATGTTTTTTCTTGCTCTGAAATTACTACTATTGATATGCTTGAGAAAACACATTAGTTGTAATATTTGAGAAATGTTATCATTATTATCGGGAGGGAGAAAATTAGAAGTTGATGAGCAAAACTGTATTTTCAAAAAAATGATAGTTGAGAAAATTTCAGGAAGTAAATAGGTCATTTCACGCAGTGTAATTATATCGTTTCTCAAGTGGTCAATTTCAGGGTCAAATGATAGTGACTGTCAATATTTTCATCATCCAAAGATTCAATAAATGAAAGTGAACAATAATTGATGTTTTTCATTTGTCCAAATTACCATCTTTTCAATTTCTGTTGGGTGTTCTTTTTTTGTAATAGTTTTGTTGAACATGCGACAAAATAACCGAAAACTCAACCTACCATTTTTTGAAAATAGACACATCGATTAGAAATAACATTTTCTATATTTCTTAAATTATCAGTTTTCTTTTTTCTGAATTATCACTTCAAATTTTCGCGTCTTTAGCGTAAAATTTGGTCTACTTTGATAAATTACTTTAATGGTTAAATTTTTTTAAATCTCATTTACATTCTTTTTGTTACTTTCTAGTGCGATGATTTATCGAAAATACCCACAATATTGCACAGTCGATCTTTGCTAAGCGTTCCCATTTCACCTTTTAGTTTCTCCATTAATGCTATCATTTGAATATTTTGTTCCGGTACAACGAAATACACATTCCTTCTGTATATTGCAAAAATATCAGGATCCCAATCGTAATCTTCATCAGGATTCTGTAAAAAAAATAATTCCCGAAAATGTTTTGAGAATTTTTCATTTAATCAATAATCACTTGAGATAAAAAAAACCTTAAAATTTGTTTTTCCCACGAAAACATTAACAAATACATTCAATTATTATTTCTGTTTTTGCCTTTTATTTGTTCAAAAAAAAATTAAGCAACAAATAAATAAGTAATGGAATTTAATATTTTTAAAGTTTTTGAATCCTCCAAAAAAAATTGTAATGTTGAAAGAATAATCAACAATTACATAGTATTTCTGCAATGAAGCATGAAGTAAAGCACTAGCAATTTCAAAATTATTCGCATATAACGGGCCAACTAATAAAGGTAATACAAAACCTCCAGCTGTCTCTCTTGAACATCCATATCCGATTACTTCCCTCTAAATAACTATACTAAATTTAGCGAATCATAAAGTTTATCTGAAAAAAAAATTTGCAAAAAAAAGAAATTTTGAAATTTGAACAATTTCAAAATAAAAATAAATAAAAAAGTGCCTCTTTAAAAGCAATATAAGTGTTGAAATTTTCTCGTTGAAGCCATTCCTTCAGCCAAACATCTCGATTCAAATTTGTTACACTTTTATCATAACTCAGTAAAGCTGTAAGTTCAGCTTCCGAAAGATCACTGTATTTAATAATTGTAATTTCTTTATTCTGAAAATTTTTCATAAATGGTTCAAATTCATTGGTGCTTTAGGTAATGTCAGAAATGGTAAAATAAACAGGTAAGAGTAAGCATACAAAAAAACAAAAAAACCTGAAGCGTGGGAAATGCCGACGGATTGCTGAGTTTATATGTAACAAATTTCCATTCTTGCAACAATGATGCCGTAAAGCCGAAACGATGACATTTACTGGCCAAATGTGACACTAAATGAAACACAAAGCATAAATGTTCAATAAATTATTAAATGAAAGAAAAAAGCAGTTCAAATGTCACGGATTAAACATTTGGTTAGCCGAACGAAAATTTCTGATTTGATTTACTTAAAGAACATTTTTCAAACGATAACTTTCTTTAAAATAGCTTGATCCCGTAACAAAGAATTCAAGCAATGGTGCATCATAATTTAGTGTTTTGAAATTTAAAATAAGATTTTATTCTCTTTGAAATAGATTACTCATAGTTAATAATAATGATGGCTTCGAAAATAAAAGAAAAAAGAAAAGAAATAAACCGAAAAAAAGTGCGAAGCAATTAATAGTAGAAAAAAATTTTCATTTAAATTATTAGCCAATAATTACTGAATTTTTACATTAATCTTTTTATAACTTTTTACTTCTTATGTTTCACGCAAAAATATTTTGCGCTACATTTTTTTTAATTTTCTAATTTCATTTTATTTTTTTACATTTGAATTTTTTTGTAACCACACAATAATGAATATTGTTCTTAGTATTTAAGTGCGAGAAAAACAGATGGGAAGAAGAAAGATGAGAATTACTTGAATGAAATATTACTGTTTGCTGATAATTGACATTTTTCAATGCTTCGTTAAAAAGTTTGCTTCCAATACCTGAATGTCGATACTCTTCAACCACATAGTATACACCAATTACTGCAAAATCATTAAAGCAAGCAATCGTTATGCTGCCAAGAACTTCATTATCTGTAAAATGAATGAATTGAGTGAAACACTGTTGGGAACGAAATGACAGCATTTACTTCACCTTTCAACAGATTTTACTAATATCAGATTACATTTTCATTTCAAAACACAAACTATTTTGCTAAATTGTTAGTTAATTTAGCAAAATACATCATAAACTTGCTTTCATTTATCATATACAAATTGAACCTTTCTTTTTTTCTCCCTTTCTTTCCCTCCTCCTCTCTCTGATTTGTTAATTATCTTAATTCATAATTTCTCAATGCATTTTCATCTTCACCTCAAATATATAATCTCTCAATGTTAGTGAAATAAAAGAAGGGAAAGAAAAAATTAACTGCGATTTAGTAACTAAAACTACTTGTTATTATAAATGTCAAAGTTTAATAGTTCATCTATTTTCAATGAATTAGAAGTGTATATTTGTCATTAGAAAAATAATTTATGTGACATTCATGAATCATTTCATTTTTTATCGAAAGACGAAAGACTAGAAATTTTCGAAAAACAATGATAGAAGTGAAGAAGGAAATTACATTAAAAAAAACGGATAGCAAACACAAATCAATTTAATATAATTTCCATTAAAAATAAAAAAGAAAAATTTGTCAGCAAGATTAATTTATGACAATTATTCATATTGCATATAAAAAAAAAACTTTAAATATTTAATGTTTTACTTTGTTTTTTGGCGACGATGAATCGACAATGGCAGGTTGGTATAGCTTTCCATACCTTTAGTGAATCATAATCCATTTTATATGAATCACTATCATATGCTCGAGCAACTACCTATAAAGGATAGAAAAAATTGAATTATGATCATTCATATTATATGTTTGTTATGATGTATGTGATCGAGTCAATACTGAAATTATATTATTATTTGAATTGATTTCTTAAAACTAATTTTCATATTGAAAATTTCAATTAATAATACTAAAATTGTTGAAGAGTAGTTTTACACCTTCTGATAGTCATCATTAGTGCCATCTGAAAATTGATACCAGAAGCCGTGCTTTGAATATGCGCCAATCCAGGGATCACCACAATTTTTAGGATGATCCAATTCATGTACTAACATTGGTATTGGTCTACCAATGTCAATTGGCACCTGACGTTTTAACACTTCCTTGAAAGATTCCAATTTCATATTAATCTGCAAACTTCGAAAGATATTGTTCCAAATTGAATAAATACTAATTTTCAACTTATTCCTCATTTCTCTTTATTACATTAAACGAATTTTTGAGCAATCACTCCTGTCATAAGTCTGATAGTTTAAAAATCATTGACTCATCGACCAAAGATCTTTGATTGAAAATATTTAAAACAATTTTTTTCCTTCTTTTTTATCTCTGGCTAATATTGAAAAGAATTCATGAAATATAAATGGTCATATAATTATTTGATTCAAATGTGACGTTTGAAAAAAGAAAAGAAGAGAAGATGGAAAAGGTGGTTTTCAAACCTGTAATTCAGTGTATCATCAGTTAAGCTATAAATTTTTCAAAAAGGACAATTCTGCAAGATCTTTAAAAAGCAAATGAAATAGATGGTTGAAAGAAAATCAGATAATATTATTTGATAGTTTGAGCGAATTATTGCAAAATTGTTGCTAATTTATTTGCCATGATGGATTTGTACAACTAAAAATTAGTCTTTCTGCAAATTTTGGCAATTAAATTTTTTTCTCCTCTTTTACAGAATGATAATAAAATGCAATGAATCGCATAAGCATTTATAGAACAAATTTGGTGGAATTTATGAAATATTTTAAAAAGTACATCACTCAAATAAATAGCGATTGGAACAAAATAACTGAGCTGAAAAAAAATAATCAAATTGAAAATTTACATTTATTGTTTATCTTTTTTGGTGTGCTTGCTTTGCCAATTTCACTTTTTTTTCTATACAAAAAAAAAAAAATCTATGTGATTTGTTTGTTCAATTTTCTTTTTTTTGAAAGTAATATAAAACCAATTCTAAAATGTTTAATTTGACAACAAGTTGTAAAAACGAAATACGAATATAACCAGTTACTCATTAATTATTGCAATCATTAATTATTACAATATAATCATTAATTATTACAATATAATTATTAATTATTACAAAGAATTTCTGACAGACAGATTTGAAAAAGTATTGGAGTAGCAGTGAAGTGAAAATTGAGATAAATTTCGCAACAAGGATCAATTATTTGCGTCTAATTCAAACAGAAATATTTTATTTTTCAATCATAAGGAGGAAGTAATCAATGCAGATCAATCTGACCAAAATTATCAAATACCATCTGTTATTTTAAGATGATTTCCAATCAGCTTTACGCAAGGAAGTGTTACAGTAGATCGAGTAGTAAAAATGCTACAGTAAAAAAATGCTACTGTAAAAAATGTTACAGTTTTGGTCAAGATTGAAATTTAAATTAGTTTAATTTGGCCAGATCTGTTGCCAAAAACCTTTTTCTTCACAATTTTTGTTTGTTTGTCATACTCTTTTAGGATACAAATGTTTTGCTCATCATATTTTCTTTAAATCATTGTAATTTCGAAAAATGTTTAATACTTATAATATAAAATTATAGTTTCATTCCTTAATAGTGTGCGCATTGATAGGTTTGCAATAATGCATGAAAAATTTCTCAAGAAACCATTATTGTTCTGCCCTTGTTGGGTTGATTTTTACACTTTTACTTAATGAAACACTATTACTTAATGAAACATTTTGAAAATTTTTTTGTTGATTCAAGTTGATATGCATACTATCAGTGCAAATTACAATAGCGATTTAAAGTTAGAAGAAATCCAAAGATATTGAAGAAAAGTAACATAAATTTTTTAAATTGATATGATTTCAAAGTTTAATTTTTTAAAATGATCATCTTTTATTTTGAGCAATCTCGAATTGAAACTATATGCTATCGATAAATTCGTCAAAACTAGTTTTGAAAACTTTCAATCTTCAATTTATTTGTTCTAAACAAATTTTCCTAAGTTGCAGTATTTTACCCGAAAAATTTCCTAATACTGTTGTAGCGATGAAATACATTTCAAATATCTTGTAAAAATATCATAATACTAACCTCAAGAAAGTGATATCGGAGGAAATTTTGAAAACTTTCGATACATAAGTCTTTTTACGGTTGAGGTTTAAGAAAATTATATATTAAATTAATAGTGATAATGACAGATTTTTTTCTAAACTTCCCCCTTTTTTCCACTTTTTTCTAATGTCTTTTTCGCACTTATTTCCTTAAAACAATTCTCGAGAGAACGACCTTTTATTTTTCTCGCCGATATTCCTCCACATTCACTATTTAATAATTTTTCACCATCATTTTTATGTCTTATCCTATCATCGTCACTCTCTTTCCATCACCAAAGGAAAAAATTATTGAGAAAACTTGCTCTTTGATTCATTTTTTTAACATGAAAAAACTAGTCATTACAAAGGGTTTGACTTACAGTCGTTCCAATTTACTTTAAATACAAAAGACAAAATATTTTACGTCAATATTGCTCGAAATTTTCTGTCAACCTTAACTTTGACCTTCCTTTATTTCATTAAAATTCACAATTTTTTTTCTTTTTGTTTGATTAAATAATTGAGCTTTTTCAGCATCAATGATAGAGTTGTTTATAATTTAATTTTCAAAATGATAAATTAAAGTGAATTAAGTTAAGGATCAAAAGAATTAATATTCGATTTTTACTGTTCATTGTTATGAATGAAAATTTTAAATTGAGATATGCAAATATTGATGCTAAAAACAATAAAATTATTAAAAGTATTATTCAAAAAATCAAAAGCTACTAAAATCAATAAAATATTTCCTGTAGAAATATGCATTTTGCTTTTGTCTGTAAAATCATATCAATATACTGTAAATAGTTCGGTTCGTTTGTTCTATTAGTAATATTAAAAAATCTTGAAAGAAAAGAATTCTGCTAAATATTTTTAACTTGAAAATTAGTACCAAGATAATTTCATAAAATATTTCAAACATTTAAAATAAAATGAAAATTAGCATAAATTATCAGATCAACTCAATAAGCAATATGGTAATGACACGTTTGATTATATTACTAATAATTGCAATGCGGGAACAAATGAGCCATGCGCAACAATTGATACAACAGTGTACATGCGATGAATTGGAACCATGCAAAACAGTTACCATCCAAACAGTCATGCCATGTGCTGATCAATGTCAGGTGATTCGTTCTGTCTACCAATTTCATCATACTCAATATTTTCGTCATTTTTTCATTGACCTCGTTGGTCTTAATTTCACTTTTTTTTCAATGATTTTTTAATTACACCTATGTATTTCATTTATTCCATTTATACCAATCTATTTTAAATCTTTCCCCTTATATCATTAGCAAATTTCTAAATGTATAAAATGTATTGATTAGATGAAATTTTATTAGAAATCTGAATTACGATTTTTCCATACCATTTCGTAGCAGTCGTCTGTAGTTTGCGAATATGCAAGGAATTTAAAATAAATAAATTAATTGAAATCAAACATGACTAATTAATTTAATTTTAAATCTTAAATTAATTGTTGTCAAGTTAGATATTTAATACATATCTATTTCTCTCCGTTTGATTGATAAATTTCATTTTTCAGAGATTTATTTCTTCTATTGGTGGCAACTATGAACAAATTCGTAACTGTTTCCAACAAAAAAGCCAAATTATTGATAATACTATAAAGTGCGCAGAAGATTCCTTCCCCAATGCGTTAGTTTTGTCTTTGTGTTTTTGTTTTTTTTATTAAAATTCTAACTGCAATTGAAATGAAAGAAATTGAAATTTCGTTCTCAACTTATTACGATTTCTCGTTGTTAGTTTTGCTGTACTAAACAATTTTTCGCTGTTAATTTTTCTGTACTGAACTTTAACAACATTCTTGTTAATGAATGTCAATAGCGTTTGTTTTGTGTTAATTGATATGATGATAACTGATAAAGATTTGGAGGCTTATATAAAGTTTAATTTTTAAAGCAATTTCGAAAAAGAAAAAAAGATAGGGTATGGTTGACATATCTTTTCATTTTCATTCGTTTGTTTTCCTCTTTAGATGTGCACGGAGAAATGAAAGAGCGAAATTGATACCACGACGATATGCAAAGGGCATTGAACTTGCAGCTATGAATGAAATTAATAAAGAGCTACGTAGAATGGGTAACGAAATAGTTTATTTTAGACGATTTTTAAATTTAATCAAAAATTAATAATGATATATATCTTGTTAGATCGAATACTATACCATTTATATATTTTGTATTTTTTTTTCAAGGAAATATATTTATTGCACAGTTGAGATGAGTAAAATTATGAATGTTCAGTGGTCATTTAATGAGGTTATTTGTATGAGTGAAAGGATAGCAAAATGGTGAAAATGAGAATCTGTTTGTAAAAAACATACAAATTACATTTAAAAAAGTAGAAACCAGTGTTTCAGGAATAGCAGATCAGGTAACCGGTTTATTAACTCAAGGTCGACGATTTTTCCGATGCTTCCAATCGTGCATAACGAAGAAATTGGATAAATGCGGTACGAAGTACGGTATAAGACATATAAGCTTTCTTACTGTATTTTATTGGAAAAAAAATATTTGTCAGTATTTGTTAGTAACAACTTCCTGTTCTATTTTTAAAGGATTAAAGTATCTAAATTTGAGATATTTTCATCGAAGCTTTTCGAAAAGCAGCCATAGAATATTAAAATATTGATTTACATTTAACAAAATTTGTTTCAAGTTGTGGTCTTGATTTGCCGTCCGATAATACGGTAATTCAAACAATGAAGAATTGCGCTCTCAGTAGTGGCATTCAGACAACATCTGCACAAGATCTCTGCTTTTGCATTGAAAGAGCCGGTGTTCGGTTAGTCTTTCAAAACTATCAGATTATATCAGATGATAAAGATAAATCAGGCTGTGATAAGAAAATTGGAAGTTACAAAGGAGACTTTTCCAGAAATAGATGGGTAATTTGAATTATAAATTTTCGGCAGATTTAGTTTATTACTTCATCTTTGCTTCCAAAGAAAATAACGTTTGGAATATCAAACTGATTATCTTTCAATCCCGATGAAATCTTTTGGATATTACAAGTACTTTTCTCTATTTCTTGAATTTTTAAAGAATTAACTGTTTCATGGAAAGTTATAATATTTTTAGTATATTTAAATTTTTTTTAAATTATTTTAGTTACATTTAAATTTTCAACAAAGTTAAAGAATTACTGAAATATTAAGAGAAAGCTCTAAATTATTGGTAATTATAGGACAGTTAATAAATAAAATAATTTTTGTTCCATTCATCAATAACACTGCAAATACTCTTGTTTGATGAAAAAATAAAAAAGTGAGGACTTAGCTTATAAATTAAGCATTCTATCCTAATGCTGTCAAAAATTCCTGCATTTAAGATATTAAACCGAAAGATAGGCATTATTATTTTTATATCTCAGAATTTCTTAAAATAAAATGAAAGTTTTCAGGCAACTCGCTGGTATATGTCCTCGTATACAGATTTTTGGAAAGAAGTAAGTGTTGAAAATACAGTGAAAATAATTCCTTCAAGAAATTTGTATCAAAAATTTGGATATTATTTCATGTTAACTGCAAAAAACTCTGGAGAATTTTTTGGAAATGCTTTTCTTTTCCAATACAGATTGGCAAACAAATTTTTGATTGATAATTCTAACAACCGTCACATCCTGCTATGACGAAAACAGAAATTTTTTTTTCTAGAATAAATGAAAGAAAACATGCTAAATAGGGAAACTGAAATGCATCGACGATAGGATGAGTACATTTCAATATCGACAGCTTTTTTTTATCAAAAAATTTTATTGCTTTTGTTTTTCACACACAAATTTAAGCAAATTACAATAATGCGTTATGTAGATCACATGCTGGCATAGTTACGCGTAGACTGTCCAAAGTAATCTGTAAATATATGCGTAATTAATTATAACTAGTAATACTAATTAAGCGGGTAAATAAAATTCTTGAAACAATAATCAAGTCAAGCATTCGTAGATGAAAATATAACTAAAATCAAAAGAGCAGTGAAAAACGATGGTAGTTTAAAAAATATTTTCCTTAAATAATTGAAGAAAACAAAACCTAAAACCGGATTCTGTGACTCCATATCGATTCAACAATTAATGAAGGAGAATGAATTGAATATTTAAAAATTAACCGATGTAAGCAACCCTTATAATTCACAGTTTTTCTCAACTTTGAAAAGAGTAAATTTGGTTTGCAGTCAACATTTTTTGTCTAAAAATTTTACTGTTGCGTAAGCTTACCGTTCGCACTAATTCCCAAGCACCTCGTCCGCAATGTGCATTGATTACAGGACGACAACATCGCAAATAATGATCCATAACCTCGCATAAAAGCTAAAAGGGAGAATTGAAATCTCTTTACATGCAAATTTCCCTTTTTTAAAGTCTAAAAAAAATTCAAAAATTAAGATTTAAAAAATGCAACATCAAACTTCGAAATACTGGCTATAATCGTTCGGGATTTTAGCCTTTTGCGCCGCTGTTATCGCTGCACTTGCTTCATTTTTGCATTTCACATAATTATTTTCTATTTCTACCTGTATACAAATTATGTACAGTGGAGATTAAGAAATAACTTATAACGAATTAAATTAGCACTTATCTTTCATAGACTAAATTCTAGTTTACTAGTTTAGGAATTGTAAAAGTTAACAATTTCCTGAAGGAAATTCGAAAATAATTAGGACAATTAGATGGAATGAAGATTAAAAATTAGAATTAAACAAAAAGAACGAGCAAAAGATGAAAGTAATACAATATTTTCAAAGTCTCTAATAATTGCTTAATCAAAAAACAGATAAAGCGAATGATTTACCTCAGCAAAACAAGTAGCATAATTTTCAAATAATTTGTATCCCTCACCACACATGTACCCATAACTGGCATCAACCGCTTCGAGTGATATACTTGAACAAGATATGTCTTGACTGCATTCCTGCAGTTTTCGTAAAATTTTTAAGTAATTTAACGGCTCAGCCCATGATCTGTCATGAGTAGTTGGAATGTGAAAGCTTTTTGAAGTGTTTTTTTTACAATTTCTGATTTAAAATTTTAATCTATAATAGCAAATTTATTGATTATTCTAAACTATTAAAATCTTTTCAATAATATTTTACAGCTATAACTCCAAGATACATTAAGATGTTGTAAAATTAAGGGGAAAAATTTTAATTTAAGCAATATAAAAGAAGTAGTACTTTGCATTCTGTCAGTTTTACATAAATCCATTTCAAATTTGTATTCCATTATCTTTTATTTGCAGGATACTATCAATTTAGTTTAAATGTAGAATTTTTTTGCTAGAAATAAACAAACAAGTAATACTTGAAAATAATTTAAAAAGCTATGAACTAAACTAGTTGCAAGAGTTTCATTTA
Organism: Acanthocheilonema viteae; assembly: GCA_900537255.1. Taxonomy (NCBI): domain Eukaryota; kingdom Metazoa; phylum Nematoda; class Chromadorea; order Rhabditida; family Onchocercidae; genus Acanthocheilonema; species Acanthocheilonema viteae. The sequence continues at coordinate 13,739 of UPTC01000865.1, read as the reverse complement.
TAAATAAAACAATATTTGCGAATTTTTCAGAAATGCTCGTGAGAAAAATCTGAAATTTAAAATTTGACAATAGAAAGAATTCTGTAACTTTATTGATAAGAGAAAATTTGAATAAGTTAGTAGAAATAAGTGTTACCTTGAAGTTGGCATAAACATTACACAACTCTCTGAAAATATTCGTTCCTTGTACAGGGAAGTGTATTGCACCTTTATCTTGCAGTTTTTCCGCATAATTCAGAACTGGCTGAAAAATCTGTTATGAAATAAATAGCATAAAGAGTAGAGTATGGTACTATTGTATCACTGATACAATAGTACACTTCCTGCGATATTCAATATAATAATAATATTTTTAATATTGTTGCATTGATGGAAACGTGGAAAAATGTTTAAATCACAATGAGTGTCAAGTACAGAATCTGAAAAATAATGCTTCCATCACCTATTAATTACGTGTTTTATTAATATGCTGCTCAACTCTTTTGGTACCACAAAAAATGGTACCACAACAAATCAAAATGATTGCATTTTGGAACGATTTCTAAAAAGGTATTTATTACTTCATCACCTTTTTCTTGCCAAGCAATTTCTCGAAGGCAATATATTAAACGGAAGTTGAAATTATGAAAAAAATGAAATTGCTTTTTTTCCTTATTTTCATTGAAGTGAGAGGAATTTTCTTTCGGATAAGATAGCTAATTATATTTTTTAGCTGAAGTTATCTTATTTATGAAATTTGAGATGAGAAAGATGTTAAGTAGTGAATGCAAAATACTGCTACCAAAAACATCGCTTAAAAAAAATTTTTTTTAATAAAAAGAAAAACATTCCTGGAGACATTTACTGATTGATTGTTCGGTAAGTGCGGTACACTTCTCAACATTAGATGATAATCGATTCTTATCACCATCATTATCACCCATTGCTATCAAATTCAAATGCCTCTGCATAAGAAGCATTGCAGTAAGCAACATTTGATACCAAGTACAGTTAATAGCCCGCATCCTATAAGATAATGAGATATGAAGCAATCACTTTATTAGTTTTTGGTTCTTCAAAAATATGAATTTGATGCATTACGATTGCAAAACAAAAAGAATTGTAGAAAATGACTGCATGATGCATGATGCAACATGCAAGAAGCAAGGAACATACCTCTTAATTTGGGCCAATTGTTGAATTTATTTCTCAAAAAAAAATTTTTTCATGACTTTCAATAATTCAACTGATAATGCTGTCACATTAGCTCAAATGGACGAATCATTTCGTTCTTCTTTTTTGTCATCTCTCCATTGAAATATTAAAATCTGATTTCCTTCCGTTATTTCATTCCTTCCTTTCGTTCTCAATGGAAAATAAGCAAATCAGCAAGGCAAATTTGATTAAAAAAGTGAGGAATGGGGCAGAGAAAGAGAAGGAGAGAGAGGGAGAGAAAGGGAGAGAGAAGATGAGAAAAGGAAAGAACAGCTGCGCTACCCTTAGGATTCTTTATATAGTGCCAAACGCTGAACTCTTTCTTAAGCTATGCCTGGAAAAAAGAAAGACCTTTTTAGATTATAAAATGCCTTTTTTAGAGTCAATATTTTCTATGTGGAGAAGAGGAATGAAGAATGATTTTCATCTAAAAGGGATTTACACTTTTCCAGTGAGCGCAAAAATGACTACTGTTGTTGCTAATCTTTAAGATGCCCAAATTAATGTTATCAAGAATATGAATCCATATTCTGGGCATCATTTTATACTTCAATAATGAAAATTTTTAAATTAATCAGCATTTTTATTATGCTTGTATCGGTAGAATACAGATTCGGGGGCAGTATATGGCAAAAGCAGTCAAGATTATAAATCGGAATCTGTATGGATTTGATGTAGGATGGAAATACTATCGAAAATTAGCAAGGGTGCAGTTGCTTTTATGTTTGAATTAACACTCATATTTCAGCAAACAATTCAGAGAGGGGAAGAGGGAAAAGATTAAAGAGTTATCAATTATACCGATCTCATGAAGTAAACAAACTTCTGGAATGAGAAACCAATAAGAATTACGGAGAAATTCTACGGTACATGTAATTCGCCTCAGGAAATTTGCTCCAATCTAGAATTTCCGAATCGTAAACAGACTTCTGTTTGGTACATTATTATTTAGATTTTATGCATTTACTTAAATGCATTTACTTAAATCATTAGGATTTTTCACATTTACATCATATAAAACTTAAAATTAGATGAAAGCAATGAGACTGAATAAGGAGAATTTGATATGAATAAATGAAAAACTGCACTGTACAAAAAGGGACGTGAAAATTCCTGAGAACGGATGTATGGGGAAATGAATTATTTTCCGGAACCCTTTTAGAATTACTGTTATTCTTTTCCACGAATGCATCATTTCTTCGGAATGAGACTAGGAAATTGCTGCCATAGCGAGCAAAACAATCATTTACAGTTTTGTCCCCGAGACCTTTTTAACTATGATCATTACTGACCCAACAAGCGTAATACTCTCTTTGAAAAATATTCATGTGTGCTCAAACAAAGTCAGTTCCTGGAAAGTACCAGGAATGATCGGAGGATGACCCAATCAGGCTCTCAATATTTCCTTTCCTAAATTTTCTGAAGCCTTTCTAAAATTTTTAAAGATGGTTTTTTACACAAAGCCCATACAGTGGTGAGGGATGAAGTATTTTCATTGCGTGTAATTTTCTTTCAGTGCATTGTAGAGCTGGGGCCGTAAATTGCATTCTGTTCAGTATTTTATGGCGGCGAACCATGACCGTTGGTGGTAAGGAATGGTGAGATTGGTTGTAGGCGAGAATGGTTTTGTGTGCCGGAGTTGGGTTATGACATGTGAGTAGGGGAAAAGTCGAGAACGAAAAGTAGAGGTGAAACAGAGTCACTTTCCAAAGTGAAAGTTAGATTATAAGGGCAGAGCTCAGTTCATTTTTAATTTCATTTATGCTGCATTTATCATTTTTTGTCATAGATGATAGCGTGCATTTTTTTCATTGTTGCTAAAACCTGTCGTATTTTTGTTATTTCTAATTCTTATTACTTTTAATCCCTAAATTATTAAAGTTATCGAAAAATTATTTCTCAATATTATGTTCAGAAAATGGGTCGACGACAAGTCAGTGTGTTTGATCGAAAAGAAGTGATGGATTTAATGCAGCAGCGACTGAATGGTTCTATTAAAAGTTTGCGCGAATTAAAGGACAGAATTGCAGAAGAGACGGGTGAACAGATTGCACTTACAACACTTTGGCAGCAGATCCACAAAATGAGGGTTTTGTTTTTCTCAAAAAGTTTCACCTGTCTAACCGTACACGAATGGTTCTGCATGAATTTCCCATCTAAGCATCGACTCTTAGGCTGTTTTTCTATTTAAAATTCAATTTGAAATATAGATTAATGTGTTGCAGATTACTTGAATCCAGTATTGGCAGTTCTCGATATCTGGAATATATCCCTCACAGTTTGATACTGCTCAGATTTTTTTCAGCATAAAGAACTGAAAAGCACTGTTGCAAGTTTTCAGGGAGAAGTAGTTAATAATAGACCTGGTTATGTTCGAATGACGACATCACGTATTCCACGAATTGATGGTTCGCGAGTTAGTATCGCAGAAGAAGATGATAACATTGATACGCATACTCAATCGATTGGAGTTCAACTTTCGAACGGTTCGTTCTTCAATTTATTGGGAGCAATACTTCATATTACTTAAGAGAAGTGAATTGGAATTGGCAAAAGTTTGATTTTGTATAGTTACCATATGATTTGAAAATTACTAATATTTTTACTAGTTTGATTTAATTGTTTTAAAAGACTGTGGTTTACTACTTATTCTTGTTTGTCTATACAGAGACAATTATTCTATGAATTAAATGAGAATTTGAAAATGGACAAATAGCTGGTAGTTTGATTGAAATAGTTTGCTGTTAAAAACAATAGGAAGTTTTTTGGATAGATTCAAAAGCTGAGGCTGATTTTTGATTGCAATTTTTAGCTGCCAGTTCTTCGTTACGTCGATCAGCTCGTATGTCTAAACGTAAAAGCTATTCACCGACACCTATGTCATCCAGACTTGATATGAAGAAATCCCGTGTTGGGTAATATAATTCGTCCATTATCTCATTTTTAATATTTGTTATTTCAATAATCACCTCAGATAGCTAAACAGAAAAGTAAATATCGGGTTGAAATCATCAAACATCTCACAGCTGTAGAAAATTTATGTGTTCTTTAGTGGAGTCAGATGAAAAGGGTTTGCTATCATGATAATGTTCTCATTTTTTACAGCAGAGCCCCTATATCTAACAGCAACATAACTTTGGTTTCTCACTCACTAAGGTGCTTGGGAATGCCGAAAAAGGGGAAAATCGTCAGACGAAAAAGAATTGATGAGCCAAAGGAGTGGGACAAGAATGTGGAAGAGTCAATTAGACAAGAAGCTTTGAGGTTGTTTTAAATATCTCATTTTAGTGTCGCTTTTTCACTCATTCATGTCTGTTTAATACTTTTTCATGATACCATTTTTTATTTTATTATATTAATTGCTATATTTTTCCACTATTTGTCAGCAGTATTGCGTGACGTTGATTGCTTGAACTCATTTAATGTTTCAATGTATATTGTGTTGTAATAATGACTTTTTCAAAATAAAACATTTCTTCTGCCAAAGAATGAGTAGGGATGAGAAGAAACCGTCAAAGAAAAATAAAAATCTCTTCAGGACAAATTCATTGCTTATATCATTTTCTGGTTTTAGACATGAAGAAGAGACTGCGATTGACCCACTGGCTAAGGCAAAATCAAAAGTCTGGTTATTTTGCGAGAAATTTGACGACGATGGTGAATCAAAGGCAAAATGCAGGATTTGTGGTATGGTAAGCTTTTTTTCTCCAGTAAGTTTTTCTGGAAAAGATGAAGGATCTTTTTTGTTATTCGGAGTTCGTTATTCTTACGGTGATAGCATATTCTGTCTTGTTTGATGGAAGTTACAAAAAATTGTTTCAAATATAAATTTGAAATTTCATAAGTTTTGTGGACATTTAATCTTAGTTTCCTTTCTTCTTTGCAATGTTTTATAAATTCTCTTGTACTTTCAGGTCATGGTACGCAAGCTGGGTTCAACGAGGGCAATGTTACGCCACCTACGAAAAATGCACGATAATCTCATTGAAGGAATCATCAGACCGGTAACAAAACGTGTTACAGCAATTGCTGGAAAACCGAGAGGTGACGACGGCTTTGATATTGATGATGATAGCGCATGGGTGGAAGAGGTTGATGAAGAAGATTTCGATGATTATGATGGTATGATAATTTTAGGTTTTTGGAATTACATTAACTGAATTCTTGCGAATATTTCAAGAAACTCTTTCGTTTATATAATTTTTATCTCAATGTAGATTAGCCGAAGATGCTATAGATGTGGGAAGAGTTTGAGGGTAAGTTAGGACACTAGCTTGTTGTATGGCTTATAGCTATAAGCTTCAAAAAAATCTGAAAAAAGGCAGCGACATTGTGAAGAAATTCTTTGCTATAAAATACTCAAGTTTTTAGAGCAAATAATAAATTTTCAATACATATCATTTTTAAGAACAGCAGTACGCAGTTGCACAGCACTGCGCTGATAAAGGAAAGGTCGTAGCCTATAACAGTTATGCAGATGAAGGCGGTCCGTCTTATGCCGGCGAAGTATTCATTCGAGAAGATGGCTCGTAAGTAAATGGCTGAAAACTTGGAAACTTTTTTTATAGCTGATCTACATCTCTTTGGTTTTTCTTTGCTTTAATAATTGAAGAGAGGTATTTCATTTCCATTTTTTATTTTTAGTTTTGAAAATTCCTATTTGAACTTCAGTTATGCTGATGGCGATGAATTTGTCGACGTGGTATATGTGCAAGATGGAAATTCGTTTGACGAAATAATTTCAAAATCGAATGATGGAAGTTCATTTGTCAATAAGTAATTCTGCAGTTATAATTTACTTTATTATTGTGATATCGTCTGATAAAAACTGGAAATTGATCTGTTTATTTTAGCCTCAGTTTTTTTTAGTGAATTGCCTTCCATGGAGAATAGAGGTGAAGAAGTTGCTATGCCTTCGCGTTTGAAACGTAGTATTTCCGATTCTGAACTGGCCCAGCCATCCTCTAGAAACGGCAATAACGATCTTGAACATTATGAAGTTACAAATTTGGTATGTTTTTGATATTTTATCAATCAAGATTTTGTAGGACCAAAAAGTTATATTAATATAGGCTTTAAAACGATGTCGATAATAATAAATGATAATATGTGCATCGGAATAGATAAATTTCATAACGGATAGAGTGGTATCTCTTCCGCTGCTTTTTTTAAAAATAATTTTTATACTTCAGGAAACAGATAGAGCGCTGGGGAATCTAAATCTGTTAACTGGAGGAGAAAAAAGACGGCAAGATATAGATGATGAACACTTTAGCCGGACTATCGCCTCATCCATTCTATCATTCCCTCCGGAGCAACGAGAGCTTGTACGTTGCGCTGTTATGCAATGTATTGAAGAATTGAGATCATCCGAGTCAACTGCGGCCGAAGAAGCAAGAGTTCGTGAGGTAACCGATGAAGAATTGGTTCAAATCTCCGACGTTTGAGGTTTGACAACTATTCTTAAAAACAGTTTTTAAACAGTTTCAGTTTTTTGAAAAATAAATTTCATAATTTATTTTTAGATGTTATCTAAAATATAGAATTTTTCGCTCTTCTTTCAGTTCAGCGCCTGCTAAAATTAATACTTGTTTGCTGAATTATTATGTTGGTATTCGATTTGAAAACCAAAAAATTTTATAATTTCAGTCTTTTGAACCCATGTTATTTGATTACCAAGTGTTAATTTCCAAAATAATCTCCATGTATTCATAAGGAACTTATGGACAGTTGTATAGATTTGACTATAGAAGTTTATGGTTTCTATCGACCATTTATTTCATGTATTTATAAAATTATCAATATTTGCTTTATCAGATTCTGTTTCATAATTTCATTTTAATTCGCAAAGTTTTTTTAAAAAAAAATCTCTATTTTCAAACCGTCTTGGGGAGAAGAAGAAACTGCTTTTGTTACAAAAAATGTCCAAATTGTGAAAGTTGTTGAATTGAATAACATACTTTATCCGTCTTGTTATTTTTTCATCTTATACAGTGGCTTTTGCTTTTAATTATTTGTACTTATATTTTATATTTCTTAAGATATAAATCGTTTTAACCTTGAAGCAGTGTACAAGGCTTATATGAATTGTAATTTCATCAATATTTATCTAAAAATAAAAATTTTTTTTAAACACGAATAAACTAAAGAAATCGTCTTGAAAAGCAATAACTTTTAAAGTAACTTTAAAAGTTATTGCTTTTCAAAACGATTTCTTTAGCTTATTCGTGTTAGAGATGCATTTTAGCGAATGTTTTATTGAAAATTAATAACATTTATTTAAAAATGTCACAAATCTTTATGCCGAAAAAGGTAAGTCGTGTGGAAAATTTGCGTTTCGGTACATTAAACAAGTTTTAATAAAATGAAGAGACCTTTCAAATACTGCTTAATTTCACGCTTATCAGTGCTAGTGAAATTCTGCGACAAGCTTGTCTTCATCAGAACATCCCATAAAACTTGACTAACGTAAAAGGAAACTTGATGGAGGATCCTGAAGTTATTGAATATTGTTAATTTCTTCGGATTGAGTTTATCGAATTTATTTCTAACTGTATTCCTTATAAATACATCATAGTTAGCAACGTGAACATTTAATCTTCAGTTTTTTGCCATCGTTTAGTGATAGTACGTTCAGGAACTTCATAATATTATTTTTCGCATTCAAATTACTGTTTACAAATTTATTCTAAACTTTATAAATTACATTTATTTTCAGTACTGAATTTCTTTGAATATGAAAAACAGATAAATGGCTATTAAACTTACTTAGGCTTGAATATAAAGTCGAGGCTTCGATACAGATTGATATAAAACGACTATAAAATAACTTTATTTCTCAGCATTGTTACTACGGAAATTTGAATTTACACCGCTAATTATACAAGTTTTACCAGTGCAAATTATCAACTTTTGATATGGATGATTTCAAAGAAACAATTAAGTTTTGTTGAAAATCTAAACTGCGAAAATTTTTCTTGCTGTTTGGTCAGTTTACTTGGAAGTCATAAAATTTACACTGATTTCTAGCGATGTTGAAATACCCATAAAATGTCCCCACTTTGTTTGTGCTATCTGAAGTCGAGTTTGTGACCAAAATATCTGTGACTTCCATCTCTTTCAGTTCTTCAATTGAGTCTGTATTTTACATTAAAATGCTCAAAAAAGCATGATAATGCAAAATTTGACCAGTGCCAAAGGTTTAATACATTTTATTGCATAATTATAACGGTGAATACTCATGCATACTAGCAGTTTCTGTTATCAGCAATGTGTATGATACTTTCTATTAACAAGCTGCTTATTAGTAATTCTGCGTAATTTTTGTTAATTACAATTAAATAGGGTGTCGGTCAAAATACAGGATATAATTATTTTCCAATAAAACGGACTGATCCAGGACGGGATCGAACCGCCGACCTTCTGCGTGTAAAGCAGACGTGATAACCACTACACCACTGGACCCTCGGCTCTGCTAGTTCAGCTCCTTAAACTTAGTTTACTGAAATTTTAACTGTTTGAATTAATATTATTGTTGTACGTTTTCTTATTGTTATGAGGATGAATATTAACGTGCTATGATTCGTGCACAATACTTTCTCCTCAAATCACATCACGTAATTTGCAATGTTGTCTATTTAACTTTATAATAATCACTAATTGTTTGATCTTTGCCCAATCGACTTCAGGTGATTCGTGTGAGTCATCTGAAAAAAATTCAAGAAACTTAACTATTAGGAGAAGAACTGTTATCATAAAGGGATTCAAACATTCCTATACTGTTACTATGGTGACATGATATAAGCATGGCATCACAAGCTTGTATGTGAATAGAGTTAAGGTAGAATTATGGGAAGCTTATGAAATGAAAAGAACTTAGCTTCTTATATCGAACTGAATCAAATTCGCATATTCGAAATTCTTCATTCCATGGCAGCAAATAACTACGTAAAATCGAACCGTGGCAGTATCAACCAATTAAGCAATTAGTATTATAATAGCTAAATAAATATTCATAATTAGCAGTGATAATCTGAGATTTATGAATATCTCTGAATCACCAACACTGTCTTATATTTGACTGCTTTAATCATTAGCAGCATCATTCGTTATTTTCATTTAATTTGATTTTATTTGAAATTTGTTAAACTCCAAAAATTCTTGCAATTGCATTAGAATTTTATTTTGCGCCAATAGCCAATTTCTGGATCAGCTATGGTTGTAATTTTACCTCATTTTCTAATTTATGTCATTCTGATCAATAAAGTCACTTCTTCGAGTGAAGATAAATCGGTTTTATTAGTTAAATAAAATAAATGCGCAGTTTTAACATAAAATAGTAAAACTTTCGTTTTTTTTGAAGGAAAAATTTTTGCAAACACTAATTAAATCAAAGAACAAATTCTTGCAAACACTAATTAAATCAAAAAATTTCTTTTCTATCAGTTTTCAGTTGATGGGATAATTCAAAATGAACTGGAACAGACGGAAAAGAATTAATTTTCCGACAGTTTGTACGGCAAACAAGTGAAAAATAAGTAAAAAAATACAAAACAAGGGTATGCAGCAAATGTTTTGATCTGAATTTGATAAGCGAACATGCAGTCCGCTCAATTTGTACAGTATAATAGACTGGAAAAAGAAAGTTTCGATAATTCTTGAAGTAGCTAAATTGAAGTGACACAGAGGTATAAGAATTAAATTTTAGCATTTATGTTTAATATATCATCAAGCTGGTGACATTTACTTAATTATGGCAGTTTGAATATAGCAAACAAAATGGCACAACTAAGTTATGTGAATGAATAAAAAGGCTTTCTCTAACCTTTAATGAATGGAACGGATGAATGTATGGTAAAAGAATGTTTGTACCATTTCGCGGCGATATATACGTAAACATCGTCGACTGTCACTGTCCAATGGATACAACAGTAAACAGTTTTACTCATACCGAAAATTGCAAAAAAACGAAGAATATTTAATTGGATAACTTTTTCAAAATGATTAGCCGATCGATAATATACTTTAGCATTCATTGTTAATGATTTGATAGTTGTCATTAAAACTTTATCTAGAAATATTTATTTAATGCGCAATATTGTAATTTATTTCAGACTTTGCTGAATTCACTCCTCCATCATATTACGGTATTGGTGGAAAATGGCGGCGATAACATCAGTTAGAAGAGTGACAAAGATAATTCCCATGATTGTATTGAATACTTCCAATTATAGCAATTTAAAATCTTTGCTAATGAAGATAAATTCCATGATTGAAATAAGTAAAAAGAAACTTCAACAACTCTCTTTATTACTAGAAAAAGAACTTTCAAAGTTAAATTGTTTACAAAACTGCACATAAACGAGTTAATTGGAAATTACTGAAAAGTGAATATATCAGTCATCATTACAATTTTAATTTCATCATATTATTTTTGCATATGAAAAATTAACATACGTGAATAAATTTTTTTAATTTCATAAAATATTGCAAAATTAATCGGTTGGTCATTTCACATTTTTGAAGTGCAACATGCAATTCTTTACATTTTCCACATTTTTATTGCTAGCAAAATTTCATTTCACAGGTTTTTCTTTGTCTAAATATTAGATAGTAAAAATTTTTTATATAGGAAAGAACCTTTTTAAAATTTAAAGAGGTTGCTAAAATGTTTCATTTATTTTTGAAATTAAATGGATAGATTTAAAGTGAATTGATTATTTAAAATTTGAAGGATTGGAAGCCGACCAATTTTTTAGCATTTTTTAATTTAAGAAACTGTCTGTGTTCCGCCGTCAATACCAACGAAAGATGAGAAAGGTATAGATTGCTGCAAGCTCCCCCCGGTATTTCTTGATTATTTTTAAGTAACTGGACAAGCGATAATGCAGCAATAAACTGTTTGCTCTTTTAAAGAGAGAGAGAGAGAGAGAGAATGAATTGTAATTTTCCCCAATACTGTTCCTACAATGTTAAGATTTATCAGTAAATCGATTTTTTTTCAATAATGAATCGTTTTACAATTAGTCATCAAATATTGTACACTTCGGAATTATTCCCTAAAATATTATGAGAAGAATCGTTAATTCAAAAATCCGATTTTGTTTCCTTTTTTTCTTACTTATAGAAATGAGAAATTTCCACATTAAAAATTATGAATGATTATTTCTTTTGGTCAATTTTTTTTTCTTCATTGTTTAATTTTTTTTTAAATAATAAAATATTATAGGAACCATTTCCACACAAAACGATATATGAGGAATTTTGTAATCCAGTTTATTTCGGTGTTATGGCAAATCATTCCAATAGTCGTTTCTGTCGGTTGAGTAGTGCTCAGGAAAGACGTACATATTATCTTTTTTGTGATTATATCATTTTATTTCTTAATTTATCATATTATATCAATTATCAGTTTGAAAAAAATGATATTGCTAAAATTAAATAACAGAAATTTAGGAAAATTTTTGCAACAATCGTATTCTTTTTTTTGTTTTTATTGCACTATAAAATTTGTTATAGAACTTACAAGTAAATTTACACTAAAGAGATAAGTTCATTTAATGATTTCGGAATGATCAATTAAAGGAGCTCAACAAAATTTTGCAGAAAATTTTGTGCTTTTTTTTTAGCAAGACAAAATATCGAATAATTTAAAATGACAATCTCTTTCATTTAAACATTAATTAATTGATGAAGTTTTCAAAGGTGCAATCGTTCACTTTGTGCAAGAAAAAATTTTTTCTCATTTCAGAAACAATCGAATGTGATGTCGGGTGGATCAAATTTTTCGAGGGATTTAATCAATTTTGCTATAAAGCGGTATATTCTAAAAAATTTCAATTTTTCTTTTTTTTTCTACGAAAATGTACCATACTATAAAAAAAATTTTTTCTTATTTCTTAACATTCATTTATAGGATTTAATTTAAGTTTATATTTGATCTGGAATTAAATTTTAGTCACAAAACAATAAATTAAAGATGATAAGCCAAATCGTCTTTTACAGCAATAATAGCTGAAAATAGTTTTAGTGGAAAAGAATAAGAAACAAAAGAATGTGTTATAATGATTATTTGAAATTGTGATTTATTGATCGTAAAAGACTTGAGAAATAAAATTAGAGAGAAGAGGAATTTCTGGAAGAGTTACAGCAAAGAATTTGCAAAAAAAGAAATAGAATACTTTGAGATCGTCGCACTCAAATTACCCCTCCATTTTACCAATTAGCAATGCAATAATGTAAGAAACTTAAAATTAAAAATGAAACCCTTTATCCATTACTTATTTTTATCAATTTATCTTATAAATCTTACGATCACTGATATCATTGTGACTGGATGAAATTATTGTACGATACTCTACATAAGTAAATAATTAAATAGCTAAGTAGGTAAGTAAAAAGGACTACTTCAATTATTTCAATTCGAATTATCATTAGCTCTATTTCAGTTTTCAATCACATCATTAAAAAATGTAACTGATGTGTCGAGCAAAGAAGGCGATCCGTGTGAAAAAGAACGAAAAACAGCAAGGCTTGTTAGAGTTCCAAATCAAAACATTAATATGTTCCTTTATGGTTTGTATTTTTTCAGTTAGGAATTAAAATATGCAGAAATAAACTTTACTTGAATATTTAATCGAATTGGTCAATTCAAAAAATCCTTTTGTATTTGTAAATTTTGTTGCTTATTACAAATGGAGTTGCAAAAGTGTGCGGACAATTTAATTAAATTATTTTAAACAATGATAATTAGTCGTTGGACATTGGTCATTTTTTTAGTAAAAGTATTGAATGGTAACCCAGATTTGTTATGCTCTGTGACGGATGCGAATACTTATTACTACTATATCGGCTTATATAGGTTTGCTTATTTTAACTATATTTCTATTTCATCCAATTATTCTATTTCATTTTTTAATTAATAATTTTTTGTTTCATAAGTATCGTTATTATTAATCGTAATAGTCAGCGAAGTTTGTTATTCAATTATAATAACACTAATTGACTTGATGTCATGTCAAAACTTCCTGAGAATTATCACTGTTATCCATTTCGTATCGTGATAATGTAACTGCCCGAAAAAACCCGAATTATATTCCGGTCAAAGTTCATATGATCCTTCCATATTTGCGTATATCAGTTATCAAAATCTTGAACGAAAAATTTATTGCATGATTGATTTCAATTCTTCAGGAGAGATTTTGACTGGCGATGGCGTCCATATCATGAAAAAGCATATACACATTTAGAAGAACAAGGAGAGCTACTGTTGGATTATTTGAATTCACCACGTCCACAGCATGTCTGGTCTGATGGGTCGAGAATTTTTGCAGACGGTTGGGATAATATTGATGATACTACCACAAATGTCGTCATCTCTAATTGTTAGTTTGCAAATTATTGAATTTAATTCGTTCCTCAATTACAAGTTTTCACTTATTATCTCTTTTCCAATGAAAAATTTGAAATCCTAAATGAAAAAAAAAATGCTAATGTTAATTATAAATCAAAGTAAAGAATCGAACATAATGATATAGTACAGTCCT
>UPTC01000864.1:4193-23438 GCA_900537255.1 Acanthocheilonema viteae | reverse complement strand
TATAAAATAATTAATAAGAAATGTTATAAGTTCGACAGTTGAAAAAGCTGAAAAGATTTAAATTTATTTGAAAAATATTCTAATCAAATCCATGATGCTAATATCAATTTTTGTCTTAGTGAAATTTCAAATTTTGAGGAACCAGTAGAAATTTGCTAAGATTTTTAGAATTATATCGGAACATTTAACATTTATTAATTATGCGGGACCAATGATTAAATGGCTTGAAAAAGTGGACAAAATGAAATGGTTGGCAATTTTCCAGAAATTAAAAACTTGTCCATGAAAATTATAAAGAAATTGATGTATATTACTGGAATTTTCGTTTTTTCCCATTTTTTAAATAATCGATTAGACAAAAAATTTATTTAATTAAAGCAGCATTTCGGTTAGCAGAAAATTTATTTAAGCTATATTTGCTTATATTAAAACGTAATTATTATCAAGTGATTGATTGCATTTTAATATCTCTCAGTTTATTTTTTGAATGACGGATCAATATGTGATTGATGACATATGAAACAACTGCTACTATTCATTATTGATATATTAGTAAAACTAATAATAATTATCAATCGATCAAAAATAACATTATTCACTCAATATATAAAGTAAAAAGAATTGGAAAATTTACATTTTTGAAAAATTTTCAAAAATATCAGCTTGTTATCAAAAAACAGTCGTTATTTTAACTACAAAATTTCAAAATGAACAAGGACAGTTGAAATCACAGTATCGATAATGCACTCAATATAATACAATTATAAAAATATCATTTTTTTTTGTCAAGTATCATAAGATGTCATGTTTACCATAAGATATCACCTATAATATTTTGTAATTTTATAACGATATCATATCATAATATCTTTATAAAATATTATTTTCTTACATAAGTATCATATTATAATATCGAAGTTATACTTTGTGCAATTCATAGATTATACTATAATCTAAATATTATTTCCTCACATAAGTATTATATTATAATGTTCAATGCAATTCATAAATTATACCGTAATCTATAAATTGCATACTGTACAAATTATCATTTTTATCTTTGAATGTCAATTTATACTGTAATTTATTCAAAGAATGATTGTTTTTACTGCCTGATATCTTATTGTTGTTAACATAAGAATTTTCTAAATTTCGGCGATATATATCATCTATTTAAAAAGTATGCTTAAAAAATTTGTGAAATATCTTTACAAAAATTTACAGAAAGAAAACAGAAAAGTTTATTTCAGAATTTTATATGTCAAAATAAAACACGAATTCTTTTCTCCACCAAATGGCTCCTTCTATTTCTTTTGTAAACGTTTGAAAGTTAGCAGTTCCTTTTTTTTTTGAATTATGAAAGTTAAAATCATAATTGTAGCAATGATGTAAATTGCACCGAAAGAGTAATGAGACAACTAAATTTCAATCATGTAAAACTATTGGTCTTAAATTTATCGTAACTTGATTAAAGCAAAATTTATCAATTCTGAATTATATCATGAGTAATGATAAGAGAATAACAAGTTGTAATTTAAGCTAAGCAAAATTTGGTAGCTCAAAATTTTGTTTTTCAACCAATCGATAAAAAAAGAGAAAAAATTTCGTGAGTGTATGATAAAGAATTAGTTGAGGAGATAATGTGTAATAGACTAAAACAGATTAAACGAAATTTTTTACTCTGTCATCCGTAAAAACAAAACATTCTTCATTTTTCGTTTAAAGAAGAGAATTGAAGCGTAAGAAATATTATTTTTTATATTTCGTACATATTTTAAGAAATAGGAAATCGGAGCTTAAAGCTTTTGTTTTCCTCAAATCTATCAACTTAAATTTCAAATTTTGAATTTATTATCAACAAATTATTGCGATTAACAGAGAATGCTACACATTTGATAAAAAATTGGAATATGCAAATCAAATCATTTATATTTCATTCGTCAATATTTGTTAAATTATTCTTCACCATTTAAATGATACTTTCCATCCTTCCTATAAATATTTTAAAAAACCAATTGCTTTTTTTTGAATTGAAAAAACTAAGATCATAATTACAGTAAAATTTTAAATTAAGTCAAAAACAGTTACAAACAATTAAAATCTAAAATGAAAATTCAGCGCTAAATTTATCGTAATCTGAATGAAATGAAATTATCGATACTAAATTGTATTGTATGCAACGACAAGAGAATAACGAATTTTTTACTTAAGCTTACTGAAGTTTGTTAGGTAGTTAAATTATTTGAAATATAATGTTTACTGGTAAATATCAGGACTATACTTCATCAAATTTCGCTGATATTACTATCATTATATCATTTATTACTAGTGATTCTGTAATGGCATAAATACTTTTAGAAGCATCTTTCTTTTTCTCTCTTTTTGAAATTGAAATTTCATGAAATTTAAATTTATACTAATAACTATTATGATCTAAAAAATGAAATAGTAAATGAATGAATGGATAATTAACTAATTAATGAAGAAAAAGAATTGCTTTTTCATAACTGAACTTTTAAGGAATATTTTACAATAATGTGTATATATCAATTAAACTTTAAACTGATTAAACATGAATCATTAAAGAAGTGAAAATTTGAAACTTTTTTTCGAAATGCTTTTAATGCAAATTTTTTTAATGCTACCATAAACGACATTCATCGATTGCAATGCAAATCAGAAACTGTAAAGAGTATCAACGCACTATTAATATTATTTTTCTAATTTTCGACTTCTAATTCACTTCCCTGCTCTTCCGCGATGCCAAATTCTGCCTCTTTAAAAATTTTAATATTACTTGACTTTTAAATATTGAGAGTACGATTTGATTTTATAACTAACCAAATTGTACTCTCAATCTCTCAATCACTATTTGCACTCTCTCGGAAATCTTAGCAATCTCTAACGCCTCCTTTGTTATATCACTATTTTCTTATTTTTTTTTCTTGTTTTTTTTAATATAACAAACCAAAATAATGTATATTTTTGTATGAAAATTTTTTATTTCTAATTCTTTCCAAATAGCGTAAGAATTTTTGAACAAATTGTTAATTTTTTTTAAGGTATGTTTCTCTAGTTTACTTCTCTTATTAAAAAATTTTAGCTTTTTCACTTTTTTTTTTTCTAAAATTGTTGAAGTAATCTAATTCTGCAGATAATTCATTTTCTTTGGTTAATCAATTATACTCTTGTTAATTAAAATAGAATGGAAATCTTTTTTTTTTGCAAAAAAATAGTGATCTTTTGAAATGAAATTAAAGCTTTTTTTTTCTTGCATTTTTAAAGTGAAATGTAATGCATAAAAGTTTAAGCATCAAATAAAAATGAGAAACTTACTTCGACCTCTTATGAAAAAGGTCATCTTTCGTTGTGGTATAATAGCCAATTCTACTGGTGAAATGCATCGTTCTCCCAGACAATATTCGTCTGCATTGGTCATTTTAATTTTCAAAATCTTCCTTTTATTTAAATTAATTTTCTTCCTGTAAAGGCTACTGATATATTAATGAATTACACACTTTTAAGCGATGTTGTTAAACGTTTGAACAAATGATTTGCACAAATACAAGCAGCAAAAATTTTTTATTTCTTCTGCGAAATTTTCATTTTTTTTTTTTAAAAAGAGATTGATAATTGGAAATGAAAAAAGAATGCAGTGTTCCTGGTTACTTAATGATAATTAAATAGTAATATATCAGTAATGAAATATGGCACATATTAATGAATACCTAACTTATACTGTCAGAAATCATTCCGCAGCAACATTTTAGATTATTTATATAAAATGAAGAATAGTATGGCACATATAACCGATAATCAGTTATTAAAATTATGAAAATAAAAATTAAATTTTACTGAATTATTTTGTAATCATTGCTACAAGCTACATTTTAATTAATACATCGTTTAATGATGAGTTGTAATAAGAACTTAGCAGTTGATATTTACGAATTTGAAGTAGTAGAATGAATTTTTATAGAATATACGAAAAATGTATTCATTAACACTGCGATATTTTTTAACAAATGAACAGCTGTCTGTTGTGATAATAAACTGATGATATTTTGATTGACCTCAAACAAATCGCTAAAGTCACTACGTCACCATTTAAATAATTCGAGCCTAAATAATCAGTTCTAGATTTTATACAAGAAGATATTAATTATGTTATACTTTTTATATTAAAACCATAAATTTAAATATTAAACGATTTCATCATATATTCTCACTTATTCTTATTGTTAACGAATGCATAATTATCAAACTGCTTATTTAAATTCAATTTTTTAAATTCTTATTGTCTAAAAATTTGCGATTACTGAATAAAGTTTCATTCAAAATCTTATAAAAGTCATCAAAATTTTTATAACAAATGCTGCAATCCTTATAATTTAGAATTTATAAAGAAGCCTAAACATTTCGTATATAATTTAACACTTATTATTTTTCATATTTATAATACAAATAAATCAACATAACCATTTTTATTGATATTTCACAACATTTCATATCAATTTAGCTCCCTCTCTTAATGTAGGCATAAAATTAATAAATAACGATAGGATGAACAAGGGAAGGATGTGGCCTTTTGCAATTAATTTCCAATTCATCGACAGTTGCGCGTAAAATTCAATGAATACTGACGACGTAAATATTTTTATATGCAAAAAAAGAATAAAAATTTTCACTTATTTACATTATCATTATCATTGTTTGTGAATCGACTTCCTGATCCAATTAATAAATACAATTTCATGGATTAATAAATACAATTTAAATACAACTGATCAATTAATAAATAATAAATATAATCCAATTAATAAATACAATTTAAATACAATTTGATGGTTGATGGACTGGAAATTTGATTGCGAAAAAGGCGCACGTGTCATCTTCTCTTCCTCGCATATCAAAATCATTTAATAATGCGGAAAAATTGTGGAAAAAAAAGGAAAATAAAAAAATGAAAATGAATAAAGCGCAAAATAAAGGAAAAAAAAAACATAATGAAATTTTTGTTATTTTAAATTTTAAATTAAAATACGATTTGATATGATGATGCATTGAAAAATTGAAATAATTACATTGAAAATTTGGGATGAAAAAAAAAATGTTTTAGTTAAAAATTTCAAAAACTCGGATTAAATCTAAAATGTTTTCTGATACATTTATTTTGCTTTTTTATTTTTTTGCACACTTTTATCATTGTTGATACAATTGTGTAAATTATGAAATGAATGAGTGAAAAGTAAAATTAAAATTCAAATTGCGTATGGAGATTTTCAAATATTTATAGGGAAAATTTTTATCAATTTCTAATTAAACATGTTGTCAAAATTTACCATTATCAGCAATTTTGATGAAAATGTTATGAAAATGGTCTAATGATGCTATGCAGTAGCAAACTTCATGTTTTCTTGTTCTCTATAAATTGAAAAACTTTTCGAATTGAAATAAACTTTTGAAAGTAACTTTTATCTAATAAGATATTGTAAAAAAATGGATTCTTCTTCTTTCCACTTTTTTCATGACAGTTTAAAACTTTCATTAGAAAACATGTTTTTTTTTTTTTTAAATAAAAATTTCAACTTTCATTTTTACTAATGACAGCATCTTCTATTTTTATTACCAATGGCAATTCCAGAAATGGAGCCTTCCATCCATTTGAGATTGAATGAAAAGAATTGAAAATAATATTTTAATAAAACAGAAAATAGTTAGTGATGTCAAGATAAGCTGAGGATTGTTTATTAAAAAAATGATTTGAGAAATGAAATAAATAGTGGAAAACACTGAAAGTATAAAAAGAAACAAATTGGAGAAATTTTTAAAAAAAAATAAAATATTTTAAAATAAATGAAATTCAATTTTTGTTGATACTTCAGAAAAATGAAGATATTGCGAAATCCAATCTGAATATTTTCATCGCTATATTGATTAAACACCTGCTATTATGAAAGAATATGATAATTGTTGTATGTTGCATAGATTACTCAAAAATCAATTTGAAAATGACAATGAAAAAAATAATTTTTTTAAGAGAAGAAAAATACCGATTAATGAGAAGCATGAATTGATTTCAAATGTTCACTAAGAAAAGAGTGCAATTTAAATTAATTACTTTTTTCTCTTCCCTTAATAAAAGCTTTTAAATGTACACAAATTTCAATTGCACCAACTTTCAATCAACTTAAAATACATTTTTGATAAATAACACATGAAAGATTATGCAAAGTCTCTTACAATGATATCATTTTTTCATTGCAGTTCAAATTTGAAAAACACTGTTGACAAAAAAAGTAAAAATTTTGAAAGCGAAATTAATAATGAAAAGTTAAAATAAAAGAATAATAAAAAGTTACACTTATTTTTTCAAATTTGAATTTCATAAATGTAAATTTAAAAATAACTGCATAAAATAAAATTAAATTATACAAACGAGTTGCAATAAATCTGAAAAATAAAAGACTGAAATTGAACGAACAATAAAACTAAAGAAGTAAGTTAAGAAATAATTTTTGAAATTCATTTTTTGATTTGAGTATTGTATTTTATTCACAATTAAACTATAATAAGTCAGTTCTGGTTGGAAAAAAAAATGCAATATAAAATGAATATTTACCAGCATAGAAAGATAAATTTTAAAGGAAACAGGAAAACAAGATTGTTCATCTCTTTTGCTTAAAAATCGAAACCTTTTTTTTAGAAAAAAAAATTCATTGAACGAACAAGTAATGCTAACTAAGTCCTCAAAAAAGCCAGTAAGATAAGCCAAGAGAAAATTGAAAACGGAACAAAATACTGCGTGAAAATCTTATCAGAAGACAAATTATCGGAAACATTCAACAACTCTGAGAAAAAAATTGAATAAAAATAATTGAAAAAATATTCCCACTTAAAGTTTAATTTTGTAGATAAACTGATGAAAAAGCGTTCATTGAAATGATAAAATTAAAAGGACAATTAAATATTATTGACAAAAATTCTATATTATCGTGCGTGTAAAGAATTAAATTTTCTTAAACGAAAATAATATTATTTATAGTTAATTAGTGATTGAATACCATACAAATAATCGAATTATAAGTTCCAGTTATAGAAACAGTAATTCATTAGTGATTTTTAAATTTTAAACGAAAAAAATGCCTGTTATAAATGGACAATTTTTTTTTTCTCTTTCTAACTTCAATTCTCTTCATTAAATTTTTTTCTAATATTAACAATCTTTCACTATTAGCAAACACAATGAGAGATAAAAGAAATGTTAAAATTAATTAAAATTCATGAAAAAGGAATTAAATTTTCCTATTTCAAATACAATGCAACATGTGTAAACAGTTGTAACGGAATATTTTAACGGATTCGTTGAAGCTTTCATTCGTCATTCCATCACTTTTTCATTCTTATGTTTTCCTCCTTTTTTTTCCTGTTTCATTTTTTGTTTTGAACAGCCGTTATATCCGGTAAGTGGTTTGATGAAAGATATAAGAATTTTGGAATCGAGCGAAGTTGGATTAATTTTTCAATGTATTTGCAATTTTTTGCTGATATCTCATTTCATTCCATTTACAAGTCTTTGAAATATCGTTGCTAGAGTAGGAATTAATTAATTATTTCAAATAACTTTTGTTCATATCGGCTAAACTCAATGGTACTTTGGAATGTAATTTTATGAATTGCAATCACTTTTTGTTTAGTAATTCCTAAAGTCTTAATCTCGAATAAAAAATCTGCTCTGGCAATTTTGAATATGATCTTTCCTGTAGATTACAATTACTGTTCAATTTTACTCTCATCTAATTAAATCCACTTTTATTTTCAGGTAATATTTTAGAGATAATATCGGGGTGATTTTTTTTTTTCATTCATTTATTATTACTAATTCTATTTGATGTAAATATATTTTGATCAAATCTTATAATTTATATATTTTAATTAAGCAATATAAATAATCAATGTTTTTCTATTCATACCACTAAGTTATTTTTGAGAAAATTAAATTTTTAATTACTTGAAATTTTAATCATATGTTAACTATAGCAGTTGCTCATTCGTGATAGAAGCTAATGCAAAATAACAGTTACCTCAGAAGTTACCTTGGCGCAAAACAAATCTGATCCTATCGTAGAATTATTCATCGATTAATAGTAGCATTTTTGGATCAATTTATTATTATTTGAAATAGAGAGAAAAAAATCCAACGAATCGCTAAAACAATTTTCTCTTCGAGAAAAAAGAAATTGATTGATATATGCATAAATTTCATTGAAGTAAAATCAATCGATAAATCTAAACTTTATAAAATTAACCTTCTAACTTTATAAAAAAATCTAAACTTTATAAAAAAGTAACTTATGACATTTGTGATCATTGTATTTGAAATATCATACTTCGAATTATACTGTAATATCCATATTATGCTACAGTACTACTGTAATCTGCAATCATGGGATATTATAACAATTAGAATAAGTACTACTAGATAGTTTAGAAATAGCTATCCAGCAATATTCATTTTATTCAATGCAATAATTGCTCATAACTATAATGCTGCAGCATACTGTAAGTCATACTATAACATAAAAATTGCATTACAGTATCACAATGTGTAAATTATACTATATTATACCATAACCCAATAGTATTTGCATATTTTGTGCATTTTTCTGTCTAAGTGTTATATTATAATGCACGATTAATATCAAATTATACTCTAATCTATAAGTTATAACGTATTATACCATAATCCATGAATCATGATACAATGATATCCGTACAAAAAAGCACTTCGTCATCTAAATAGCATGCGATAGTTTCTGTGCTGGTAAAAAGCCTTTACATGGGGATAAAAAAATATGGAAAGAATGCTTTCACCATGGAAACCTCCTTAAGACGATAATTAGAAAAGTATATTCCATCCTGAGTATCACTAAACACTTCAGTCCTCGACTCTGTTAATGAATTTTGATGGATGTTTATGATGTAAAAATGCTATGCTTTTCTATAATTTGCACTTTTTTTGTGAAAATTGTATTGATTGAAAAAGAAAAAATCCGTTATTGAATAGTATAAACAAAAAAAAAAACTTAATTTGAGAGAAAACAGTTTACAATTACATCAAAAACAAGCTAATTGTTAACCATTAAGCAATGAAATTGAATATATTTATTTCAGATGAGTAAAAAAAAGCCAATAAAAACTAACAATCAACCAATTCGGTTCCTTTCAGCATATCAAATTTAATTGCGTCTTGAAAATCAATGCGTTAGAATTTTTGAAATTTAAATATCTTACACAATTTCTCTGCTTCGAATAAACATAAGTCAGAATTCAAAAATAGATGCATGATTTAGGCATTATTTCCTCTTATACACATCATTTTTCATCTTTCTAGCAAAGTGTGCACACTTGTCGCGGTCAAAATTGTAATAAAAAAAAACAAAAATTGCAATATTTTTCAATATCTCAATAATTTTTTTGTAGAAGTAATTAATAGCTCAATTTCATTTTCTTGCATTTTACTTATCAAACCACTCCCATAATTTTTGTTAAGAAACTGTCTTAATTTAAACTGCCAAATTTTCGTGGCTTCCGGGAAATATGCTTAACCGGTTCATTAATTCAAAACCATCCTAAAGTCTGCCGGTCAAGGCAGGGAGTTTTAAAAATTGAATTACAGTCAACAGAAACATTACTGACACTTAAAAAAAATCACAGCAGTTTTCTTGCGTGAAGACTGACTGCGATCTTCCAAAATTCTACTGTAAAGAATTTGGTGAAAACTTCTGTTACTTAATCACGAATTTATAAACAATAAATCGAAAACATTTGAGAAACGTGAGTACCTTGAATCATGAGTGTCACGTTTCCCAAATGTTTTCCTTCATCGTTAACTCCTCCTCCTTCCTGCCTATATGTAAAATTTCATGTTTACAGTTTTCGAAATTTTGTACACTAATTAAAGTGATAGCGAAGGCAGAAGGAAAGAACAAAGATCGGAAAACCGAATGCATGAAATCCTAAGATTAATTTTGTTTATCTTGCCTTATTTGAATTTGAAAGCAGATGTGATAGAACTTTACCCTGTACATGTTAGGCATATCATTTCGAAGCTCTAATGATGAAACAAAAAAATGGAAAGAACTACACAAGACATATTCTAAAACATGCTATAATTGTGACGGATATTCTACAGATTTTTTCAAAACTAATCAGATCAAAGAAAAAAAGCAAAATGTTTAATCCTAATATTCGAATTCGTCGCTCGAATCATATTCATCAAAAGGCATATTCCTTAGTTTATTTGCATGAGTATCCAATGCATCAAGACATCGACTCCATTGATAACTTACATTTCTCACCGTATCCATCGGATAAAATTCCTGTACCTTTTCCTTCAGCCAGATCAGCTGAAACAAAGTGAACAGTTAGAAAAATAACGATATCGTGACATCAGAAAAATTTTAAATGAGAATTTTGTGTAGCACTACAGGACTTATGATCCTTTCGGTCAAACAGGCAGAGCTCTGATTACTTTGCAAGAAGTTATGTTATAAAGTTCCAAGCAATAAGTGTGCACGGAAATTTGAAATGAGCATTTTTCTGTCTTGAAACAGAGAAATTTAAAATCTTCTCCCCATTTCATTTAAATCGGTGCTTTTGCCTCAAGAGAATCTATGCTTTTATTGAGTTCAGGATCTGTTAGATGAGACTAGACTATGATAATTTTTGAAAATCTTATGTCTTGCAGAAGACCAAGACATGAAAATGGAATTTAAATTATGAATAATTCAAACTGTTTCCTGAAATATTTTATTCATTAAATATAAAAAGCAATAAAATACACTGCAAGATAGATATAGAAACTTATCACTAGGAAAACGTGAACAAAATATGTAAAGCACGTGAAAACAAAACAAGATTTTGAAAATTCAAGAAGCTTCACAATTTTAACATACCTTTGCCTGGTCCCTTTTTTGCTTACATGGCTTCTGGATATCATCATCACCCGTATATAATAAGATAGCAACTTTAACAGCAAATCCTTCGGCATTTGGTTGTTGTCGTTTTATACGAGACAGAGTTTGAGGCAACAAATAATCTTGTAGTTTCCTTTTTTCATTTCGCTGCTCATATGTTGATGAACATGCTGAAATTAAGTTCATATAACAGTTGAAACTTAAATATTCAATATTTTTAAAGTTCGGGATATCCTAAGTTATTTAAAATTTATCAGAAAAAAAGTCACATTCTAGTTGACTAATATTAAACCAGCTTAAAAGAAATCAATACCATCATCCGAACGGATTCGCTTTGCAGGAACACTGTCTTCCTCTGAACTATCAATACTGTGGTTCTCTTTTTCTAATTCCAACAATAAATTTTCGTAATCAGCCAATCCAGACAATGCTTGTATACAGCTTTTATGCATTGATGACAATTTTTTGCGCGGATAACATATAGATGTTATAATTTCCATCCATCGAATCTAGAAAATAATTCTCTCAAAACTAAGGATTTAACTGAGGATTCAACTTTAACTCCACCTTGAATCTAGGACTTGACTTTTAATTTCGATTTCTTAATTTGAGCCAATTCCTGACTTGAACCCAAGATCAACTCGCTAATAAAATTTGAATTTTTTCTTTCTTAGCCTACCCAAATTTAAACTCCGAATATTTCTTAAAGATACCCGCTCCATTTGACTCATGTTCACATTTTCGGAAAATAGCATGCTGATCTCTTCACGTGTAAAAATATGTCGCGCAAGACGTCGAACAAATGCTGTTGGATGAGAAGAAGTAGCCACCAGGTGATGAACAATCTCTCTGGGACAATATCTGTAAACCTCATCTGCAAAATTCATATGCTTCATTTCTTCTGAGACAATTTTAGATAGTTTGGACTTCAGAAATTCTGCGATTTCTAAAATTCGGTAATAGAAATTACTCCCATTACCTGAATTTCCTGCCCTTTTCACAACATAGTTGAAAAAAATACTGATGTTGGCCAAAGAAAGAGAACAATTTACCATCATAAACCTTTCCGATATAGACAAAATTGTCTTCTTTACTAAAAGCTTCATCCGTTTGCACCAACACTGACTTCATCCCTACAAAACATGCACTTCTTTTAACTGCAGCTTTAAGAATGCATTTAAATGTTTTATTGTTCTGTTTTAAATTTGAGAGATCGATTAATTGTACTCAAATAATTCTCTCCTTTGAAGTGATTTTTGAAATTGTTTTAAATCAGTCATAAAATAATCGATGAAAATTGGGCTCTTCAGTAATATGGAAAAAACAAAGTTTTTAAAATGTGTTTTATAAATTGAATTGGTCAGCACCAAAATACAGCGGTTAGTTTTTTCAAGCAATAAGCAATTAGAAATTCTTCTTATAGTCTGAGTTCACTAAGTGCACGTACGAATTAATTAAGTAGCAGCAATTGAAAGAAAAACAGTCTTGGTCGTCTTAGCCAATGAGAAGTCCAGCCATCAAATAAACTGATATTCGAATCAGCGAATTTCCATTCAAAGGTTATTTCTATTTTTTCAAGAAATTACTTTCAGCTACTCATATATTGGCAAAGTGAATGAAAGCTTGAGGCGGTGAATGAAGCTCTCAGATTACCTTTTTCATATGCTATATAGCGTGAAGGAATTGAAAGACCAGAATGAGCTTGTGAAGCAAGCTTAGCAAAATCACTTTCAGCAAAGCATGTCATAATTATTTTCAAGTTCTTCTCAATATTTCTTTTAATAGCAACAGCCATACGTCTCAAGCCATCCGCTTCAAAACGCATATTAGTGAGGCATCGAAGTAAAGGGCCCCAACGATAACTCAAGTGTTCTATCTGTTTTGTGATCCTAATTGGAACTCCAGAATATTCGAGCGGAAAAGTTGGGTCAGTATCAATGCGTTTTTCGGCAAGTGGAACTCTGACGCTAGGTTGCGGAACGGGTCGATTGCAACTGGCGGATGGCTGAGACTGTGGAAGAAGTTGTGTAGGCTTCTTGTATAACTCAAAATCAATATGAGTTAATGCTGAGGAGGGGACACCGTAGAATAACGGTTGTTTCGGTGAGGTTCTGTTCTGAAGTAACAATTGCAATGCTGAGAATGGTTTGCTTTCTCCAACATCTGGCATGCGCAGTGATAAGGGTGCATTTTTTACAGAATCATCTCTATCGGAATATGTTCCGCTATCATGGTATACTATCTGATCATCCTAGAAGCAAATACAATAGGAAAAAAATACAGTGTAACTGTATTACGTCAAATTAGTTTCGAAAAAAGAAATGAAATAATAACAGTATTTCGATTTTAACCAACAGAACTTTGCTTATTTATTTTGAATTCAATTAAAATGCAAATATAGTCCATTAGTTTTGCTTAGATCTGGAACTAAAAAAAACTCAGCGAGTTTTTTCTAAAATTGAAAGCCACGACAAAATCTACCTTTCTCATAAGGGAACCACTATATTGCACTGGCTGAATCGCAACTTTGTTAGGTAACATTTGTGATTCGGTAAGCTGAAATACAATAAATAAATTGTGTTCAAATGATCCGCTCTATCTCCAGACAACCATTTCCAATTTCAATTAAAATATTTGAAGCTAGTTTATGTAACTCACTCCAAAAATGTGCGATATTCCATATGAGCAAGACATTCATGGATAAAAACTCACCTTGTCATTCGTTATCACAAATGAATTTATAGAAGTAGATACGTGTTTACATTTCGCAATCATAACATTACGTCGACCCACTTTGATGATCATGGCTCTTTCAACTTTTCCCTTAATCTGAACGCTTACGTTGGAAAAAGGCCAAAGTACGCCTACAATATCGCTCTCACCGACTACACAGAAAATTTTCAACTTATTAACATAGAGTAGAACATAAGCATTCCTGAAAATAAATGATCAGAATCATAACAGTATTGTGAATTCATGTTATTAATTTTCGAGAATATGTTCTGGTCTATAATATACCAGGTATGTAAGTTTGCAACATACACCCTGCCATAATTAGGTAATATCCAGATTTTGGAAAGTTAAACGCAATCAGAAATATAACGAAATACCTACGAACAAGAGAAAAACTAATTCAGACTTAAACAAATTCACGCACCCTTCTTCTGTATGTGTTACAGCATAAAGCATAAATTTCAGCACATAACTGAAACGCCAAATTGACGATTCCGTTTGTGTCAATTCACTGTTTACATCTAAAACTCGAACACATTCACCACTGATGGCTTTCCATTCGTCTTTTACATGATTTACTAAAAAAGAGACTTTGAAATTTTTGATATGATCAACAAATTTTTTTTTGATATAAATTTTTGATATAATTACTAAAATCTCCCAGATTATACATATTTTGTTTTAAAACCGTTTAATAGAAAACAACTAAGAAAGAAAACAAAAAAAAAGATTTATGTGGAAATTTTTATGTGGAAAGATTTATGTGCAATAATGTGGAAATTTTCTTAAAATTTCTAAAATCATCCTACCTGTTAATTCACAGATACCAGTGGATACTTCATGTAATTTTTTGGTGATTTGATAAGCTACTTTATCAGTCATACCGTTAAAATTATTCGAATTGGACGACCAAATTAAAGGACGACGTTTGATTTCTTTGATAAGCGTTAGACGCAATGCATCTGTCCATAAGAATTTTTCTCGATTGTGTAACATTAGGCGTTGCTGATAAAGTCTGCGAAAACACATTATTAATTTTTTTCAAATTTGAAACGCACAATTCATATTCAAAATTTGAAGTTCGAAAATTTGCATAAATTAAACTTAATGAGCCGTAATCACATGCGACAGTCAACGTTAATTTGAACGAGCATTTCTGAAGTGCCATCAAATATCTTCCCAAAAGTTCCAAATAACCAAAAAGTTATCATTATGTGTTCAATAATATTTTTTAAACAGTTTTTATGTCTACAAGTACATAATTCACGTAGTCTACAAGTACATAATTCATGTAACTTTCATCATTGCAAATATGAATTCCATAATCTATGCATACATGCAAACATAGTAAGTTCCGGCTCCGCATAACTTCTACATTTTCACGTACGTCTAGGACAAGATACAGTATTCGTACGTACGTCTCGGCAAGAATATAGTACTTGTGCGCACGTCTAGGCCAGGATATAGTAACTGCACGTACGTCTAGGCCAAGAAACAGCACCAACCACCAAAAATTCTATCCCACATCATATCACAAGCAATGCCATTTCCCGCCTGTTCACGAATTTGTCATGTCGTCTGCTTAGCACTCTTTCCACTACACTCTGACATCTTAGCCTATCCATGAAATGCACTCTATTGCTGCAATCGATAACATCTGTTCTCTCATCAATCTCATTTCGAGCCGTCAGCTCGGAATTTTTATTAGTGGCGGGGAGTTGGGACGCATCCGGTTGATTAAGGGGTCCGGTATTTTTGTCTGGGAGTTAAATTAATGACAAATGAATGTTAACATTTGTTACTTTTATCATAGATAAGCTTTGTGTACGTGCTATATTCCACTAAAGCCAATTTCTTCACTTTTATTAGTGCAAAATATTTATGAATATAAATTATGACAGTTCGACATTTCTACTTTACATCACGTCTATCTCTTATTTTAATCTAAAGGTAATGCATGTGATCTAAATTGCTGCAAGCAAACATTTTATCTGAATTTACAAATATTTATTGATAATGTGGTGTCTATGAGTTCCAAACATTCATTCGATCCATTTACCGGCTAAAATTCTGGTCATTGTGTAACATTAATTTTGTCACGTAAACTCCTTTTGTAGAAATGAATGTAAGTTTAAAAATTAAACGTGTAAGGAACTGTATGACACGAAACGAACAAGTTTCACGAGTGCACAAGTATGATGACATTATTGTTTATGGATGACGTAATTTTTATATTTAACAGATGTTATGCTTGCTTATTATCGCCCATATCCATTTTGTTGGTGTTATTTTTCAGTATTTCAGAAATGTTTGGAGAAACTCCATTTCTACGCTATCCGTTGTGGCGTTTCACAGCATTAGTGATTGTGACTTCCACTGCATTGTCAGGATTTATTTTTATAAAATTACGTCAACGAGAAAATATGCGGCGAAAAAAATGGGAAGAGTTCTTCAAGTAAGGCTTAGTTCGATTACTTACTTCGCAAGTTGTTTGCTTTTCTGTAATAGTAAAGATTTTATATCAGATTACTGGACCATGAATCGAGGGGATTTTGCCTTTGATGTATTGATTACTGAGCTTTGGATTTCATCAATGAAAGTTCCTTATTTTAAATTCTAAATCATTTTAATTTGCTAGTTTCAAGTGTCTTGCCATTGCAGGAGCTTTGGATTTCATCAATGAAAGTTCCTTATCTTAAATTCTAAATCATTTTAATTTGCTAGTTTCAAGTGTCTTGCCATTGCAGGAATTACGATGCTTATGAGCATATAAAAGAAATTTGTTCACATGCACCAGGAATAATGCATAGCTGCCCCAAAGACCTCGCTTTAGCTTATGAAAAAGCCGGATTGAAAGACTAAATAGTGAATGCTTATAAAATCGATTTTTTTAGAGATTCTGTTTAGTATTCGTACTATATTTCCACTTTTTGTGCTCTGTTAGGTAGAAATCGACAGTTGTATTGCTTCGGTTTTGTAATTTTATCATTTTATTACATTTAAATATAAAGTCCATCTGCATATTGTAATATACGATATGATGACTGTATGATATACTTAAGTAGTGAGAATGACTGTGTTATATATAAGTAGCGATTTCAGTTATTTTAATGTTTTGCAGATATAATTCTGTGGTATTTGATATATAAACTAGATAACATCATGGCTAATTTGTATGAGCACTGCTAGTTAGATTTTGCGCATTTCATTTCAAGATATTTTTTAATCTATCCACTTTAAAAACATGAACATAGCCATTGCTTTCAAATAACAGCATGAGAAGTGCTCTTTACCTTTTTCATTATATGGCTATTAATGTTAGATTGAACTTATTCCGTTTTTTGATTTCTTAAACTTGGAGGCTACATACGAGGTTGATTTTTATGTACTCGTTGACAGGTAGCTGCTGTTGATGTCTGATCAGCAAGTGAGTTTGTTGCTTCTGAACATTTCAAAAGTCTTGTCTTGTTTTTAGGAAAGAATTTGTTTCAAGAGCAACAAGTTTTTAACTTTCGTTGCAGTTGGAAAATAGAATATTTTATCGGGTTTTATGAAACGTGACAAAGTAAATTTCTAATTTTTTATTTGCAAAAGATGGTGTAGATGGGCGAGGTAACAATTTACAAATATACAGCAGCGTGACGAACGGAAATCATATGTTTGAATTTAAAGATATGTATAAGCTGTGCACGTTCTCTTCGGTATCACTTACAGTTGATCAATTTCGATGTTATAGCGTAGTTGTTTGGCTGAGAACCATGAGTAATAATTGTCGAATTCAATTATATCTGTAATTAAGACTGTAAATGATTCGTTTGCTACATTTACTGAAGATTAGAATTACATTTACTTACGGAGTGAAAAAAGATGTTAAAAGTAAATATTATTTTGAGCTTTCATATAACTGTTAAAATTTTGTTCCTTAAGAACTTTTTAGACAAAGCTTATCGTTAATTTCAAATATTAAATTGAAATTAATTTAAATTTAAGTTGTTAGTACGACAGGAAAAAGACTTACATCTTCCAGCGTGTTCACATAGAATAGATCCAGAAATGGGCACTTGTGAGCATTCTAACCTAATATATGGGAAAACGGTTTCCATTTCAATTAAATTGTTTGCTTTGGAAGTCTTATCGAAGTGTATACCGAAGCCGATATCTTCCTCCGACGTCATATACTGCCAGCTGAAGTATATTTTCCATTTATATATTTTAATATTGTAATAGAACTATTTTGAGCTTGAATCTTCGTGTCTCAGAAATTGATATGACTGAACGGGATGATGTATTTCGTCGGTCCGAATTGTTCAGTCATCATCATGACATGCTTGCGAATATACCTGGAATATCCTAACCTGATGATATTTGATCGATTGGTCATTTCGAATTTAAAATGCCAACCGGAATGCCTTACGGCAATTTTCGCACATCTCTTTTCAAACCCTTTCTCTAATGGACACTATTACACTCACATCATTATTATTATCCACCATTATTGCTATCATATTTTCCTGTAAAGTAGAATGTGTAAAAATGACTATTTCAACTCTTGAAATGAATATTAAAAATGATACTGACCTGATTCTTGTGTTTGCTTCGACTTTAATTTCAATGAGATGTTTTTCACCGGCATAAACAGTTGTGAGTTGATCATAATCAGGCATTGCATCATCCGGATCAATGTAATATGTATCAGGAATTGGTCCAAGACCATAACGTATCTTAGACGGACATTTTGGATCACCATTCTCGCATAATTTACCACCCCAATGAACAGGCCATGAATCCAATTCAACATATTGTTTCAATGCTAATTCCCATTCATCAATTGAAGGCATTTCGATTAATTCATGGAAAAAAACAACATTGAACAATTAATAATAAATTAATTTAATAAAAAAAAGTACGATAAAAATTCTTTTGTTTATGTTTGTAAAAGATGAATCCTATTATATTCACAAAAAAAAAGAAAATACTGTAATCATCTATTTTCGCAGTATTATTTTTAACAATGTATTTTTTTTTTTATTTTAAACAATCATCATTAGGATATTATCTTAAAAAAAAATTTTTATCATTATCAAGCAATTTTTATCTTTGCATTTAAATTTAAAATTGGCATATTTGATGTGTTTCCTTCTTTCTTTCTTTTTTTCCTCTCCGCCTCCTTGTCTCTGTAGCAAACGATCAATCGGTAAATTTTGACAATTATCTTTTACATCAATTAAAATTTTACCTGTATTTTATCGTTTAGAAATGCGGTCATCGTATTGAATGCAAGCATGGCCATTTCAGGTGCTCGAATGATAAGAATTTTTTTAAGTACCAATGGATAATGCTCTTGAAAAAGTAGTATAAGTGTTGTAAAAGATGAAGCGAATGCTTTACATGAGTAATGTGCACTACTGATATGATCCAAATCAAAAACAATCATCATTTGCTCGAATGCATGTCCAGTCTGTAAAACAAATAGAAAATTTTCGATAAATTAGAAAAAATTTGCTGTACCGTTTGATTTTGCAATCAAATTTTT